>JAIGNY010001269.1:670000-682500 GCA_020152595.1 Chiridota heheva
TGTTGCCATGACGTAAAAGCACCCTTAACACAAAGGCATGCAGACTGGAAGGTAATTTGGCTTCCGTATCGTGTGATAGATACATATTCCTTCCCACCCCACCCCTATGTTTTACGTCATGCAGTTAACGAACTGTCAGTCTAGCAACGTTTGACAAAGTCTCCATCTTTTTAAAAAGAAAAAAAAAGTTTTCAATATTAAAGTATTTCCCAATTTTACTTTGCCTATATATTTACCAAGTTTGGAAAAGTTATTTTAAGTCAACATGATCATCTTATCTGATATTTATGAGAAGCGAAAAACCAAAAAGAAAAAAGAAGAAGATAAAAGTAGACTGCAGAAGGCCGATTGCGTTACAACCTTTTCATTCACCTAGGCCATCGTTTAATTCATTGGGAGGAGGAGAATTTGCGAAACTGAAAGTTTCTCCTTTGCTCCATTTTCCTAAGAAAGTCATCGCTTCTTTGCTTCGCCTCTGCCAGTCTGGAGTTCCAAAGACCCGTGACAAGATCCAGAGTTTGTATATTACTTTGTGCAAACACTATACAGTCCGGTAGCATGCCTATTAATGGGAACATAATCGTTCCTATCAATGGAAACATTTTGCTACATGGAAGCTGCCTTTTTGTGATATTTCCCATGATCCTTTGCTATCCTAACCTTAAAGCCTTATGCAATGTTACATTTTTCAAATTTGATATACGTCTGGGAAAAATACCTTTGCTAGAGGAAACTTAAAACTTATGAAAAAACTTTCATACTGCATGGCTACAATTTTTCCACTCCCATTTGATATGTTCACTCGCCGTTTTTGAAAAATTAAAAATGATAGACAATAGAGCTAGGCTTTTTGGCGCCAAACAGCCATTCTGAAAATGCAAATGTTTTTCAACACAATTAGTTTTAATATTTCAAGTACATAAATTAGAAACTATGACATTTTATTGTAACATCTGAACAATATGGCTGCGTGACTTCAATAGTCTCATGTGTTATAAATGTTCCTATTAATAGGCATGCTCCCGGACTGCTATAAGACTGTCTTGTTTCGCGTATTATATATCTGTTTTACCGACGTAATACCAGATTAACCGACTAATCTCAAACTTTACCGACGAGGGCGTGGGTATGTTGTGTGTGTGTGTGTGTGTGTGTGTGTGTGTGTGTAGGGAGGGGGTGACATTTCTGCATGCATCGGATTTATTGGTGATGTGTCAAACAATTATCTTGAGACGATAGCCTATAACGAGATAATGCATTGAAGGTTCTGCGTCATTTATGTAGAAATAACTAGTTTGGAAAGGTTGGTACCGTCGTCATCACTTTCTAAGTAAAGCATAATCCTTGTCAGACGCGGATCCAGGAATTTCCGAAGGAAGTGGAAAGGGGAGAAGGGGAAGGGGGCACACCATTTCTGACTAACTTCTGTTCTGTTTTGCATGAGGTTTGATGCAAAATTCAAAGACGTTATCATTCAAACAATCTAGCTCTACACTTAGTATATATCAACCATAATTAACCATTTCAATTAGAATGGGAACTTGTAAAAAGAGACTAAGTGCGGAGGGTTTATGTCGTCTGAAGGGATGGGGTGGGGGCACACCTGCTTGTCACGGTAGTCCGTCTTTTATGAAGGAGGATTTAACAAGAAATAAATAGCTGAATAGTGACAGAGGAAACAGCTTTAAAATATTAGTCTTGTCACATTCCATTTAATATTTCAGGAAAGCATAATATAGTATGATAATTACAATTCAACACCAGAAGTAAATGTGAAGAAATATTTAGTAAAGCATAAAACATTTCAATCATCTTTCTTTAAATACATTTGTTACACGATTAGTACAGTAGACTCTCCACACTACGCATTTTTATACATTTGGCCAGGGACCAGAAGGTCCTTGAAATGACACAGAACTTCAAGTTAAATATCTCCTTCACCGAATAATATGTTGAATAATTCGTTACCAGTTTACGTTGTTTATCTTTACTTCGAAATTGTAAAAACGTAAACAAGCAAAGTATAATCATATTTGAATGATTTATCACGGTTTTCTCACAATTACTTTTAACGTCCCAATTACCCAGCCATTAAATTCAACTTCATGAATCATGGGATTGCAATGAACTGTGAATTTTCCGTTCCTAACATAAACTATTTTTAAAGTCAAAATAACCAACAGCAGCCTGATGCCCTAACCTTATACACAAATACATGAATGTCCGTTATGGCAATTAAGGGCTACCATTGACATCTGCTTACGTCGTTGTTTTATGTGAGAGCGATCAACTAGATCAAAGTCAAAGGAAGGTGATAGATTGGGCACTTACTCTTCCGAAAGGAACATGACCCAATCGAAGGCGTAAATCAAAAGTCAAAATCACAGTCATCGAGAGCGCTTGTCTTCTCCACAGCGCTGTGTAATATTTCTACCGTGTATGATTGAAAATTTGATCTAATTGTTACAAATTCATTACCAACCAATGTGAGGTTAATATCTCCGATGGGAAAAATGAAATTAGTTTTATGGGTTTGTTTCTTAATAAAGAATATCACAACTTAAGATCATGACAGAGGCGTGAGTTTTCCGAAAAGGAGGTACAACATACCACGAAGACAAAACTTGATTTAGTCGATTTGTGTTTGGAAATTGTCATGTAGTGAGACGTGGACGAGAGAAGAGATTTTGATGGTATTCATAGCAATTGCAACAAGGAATTAAAGTGTAAAGTGACATAACAATGGCAAACCAACACTTGTATTTAATGTTAACAGTTTTATGTGCCTTTTCGCATGGATCTATTGGATTAAACTTGCCAAAAATCATGCGCATGAACGCGAACGATAACTCACTGGTGAGTATCTCATACGGTTTTTAGTTGAAGTTTTCCTCTGCCATGGGAATAGCCAGTGGTCATCGACCGGGTCGTTTGACCCCACCCTCACCCAACGTACGGTCATGATAGGCAAGAGCGTCTCGAATTCACGCATAGGGGTTCGGGCGTGAGGGAGAGGGGAGGGGGGGGGGGGGTGTTAATAAATTTCCCCGATTTTTTTTCAAAAGTGCCGGAACTTTAGGTAACATGGCTTTCACATAATAATCTTCCAATTTATGTATTTTAAAGTGTACGGAACGTAGCGCGAAGATGAGGCGCAGGGCTGCAGCCTCTTTTTTATGTTTGTGGTTTTCTTTTTTAATTTAATTTTTGTTGGCCCTTTTTCTTTTGCTTTTCAAAACTTGCGGTCAACATTTTCGGATAAAATTTAGATCATAAATCAAATAATACAAAATAATAATAACCTGGGGCGGATCCAGAGGGTGGGGTGCCGGGTTGTACACTCCGACGTCGGTGACAAGGCGCCCCAATTTGACCTAAACTGTGCCCTTTGTATGTTTGTTATTGTGCCGTGCCCAACCTCCTACTTTTGTTCCCCGCACCCACCCGATGCCCACCAAATAAAACGCATATTTTAGGTCTAAAATTTGATATGTGATTCTCCGTTCAAAGAGAGCTAATCAAAAAAAAAAAAATCTTCTTCGGAGCTACCTATGAGCCGATTGTGGGCAGTAGTGTATCCAGCTTTTGGCGGCGTAAAAAGTGCCCGAAAATATGACTTTTTAATCTGACTTCTGGCTGAACGAAAAATATCCAATAAATATTAACTGATGTGGAACAAACTGAAAGAAGTGAATCACTACCAATTTGATATATAATGGACGACTTTTTATCCACATCAAGGCCCTTTTTAAAGAAAAATTGGGCCATTTTAAAGTCAATGTCTGCAATTTTTATTAACGAATTTTAGACAACATAGGCAAATTCTAAAAAAATCTAAGCGATTTTTAATCTCATTCGTATAATTTTAAACAAACTTTGGGTTACTTTTAGCCAAGTTTGTGCATTTTTACCAAATTTATACATTTTTAGTTTGATTTTACACAAGAGGGCACAGACCTTGGGGTGGGGGGAGGGCGTGAGGGAGTGGAGGGGGTAGGAGGGGGAATTTAATCAATATTCCGAAAACTAACACACAAAATTCAATTGTGGAGATTTTCCGGAAAATTTACATACATTTTTTAGAAAATTTACATTTTGTTTGCTTGATTTCGATTTCTTTAGCTCATTAGATGAATTTCTTAGAAGCAAATCCGGCCCGGCAAGGTAGAATTTCGCCCCATGTCTCTATTCCTACGCTGCTATTGTACCCCCTCCCCCTTCACAACACAAATCCTAGTGACACCGCTGGTCATTATCTGTGGGCTATGTGCCCCTGTTCTTGCCAACACCTCACCCTCCCTTCAAAAAATCCTGATCCACCCTACATGATGACGAAGTTGAACAAGTTGAAGTTGATCAGGATTAAAGTTATACAGGCACTTGTTCCGAAAACTTTGGAAAGCTTAATATCATTTATTTCTCAACAAAACAAATAAGATAAAATAGAAAAATCGATATATGTCATGTTTCGGATAAATAATGAAATTTGATATCAATCTTCGGAAAAATGAGAAAGTTTAACAAGTTTAAGAAAACAATTCAAATAAACTGATAAATGGGAGAAGTAATATCATTTTTTTGAAATAATCTTAAAATTGATACAAATATTTGGAAACTTCGAAAAAGCAGATAATTGAAGACCATAATTTCGAAAAATGTGGTAAGTTTAATCAAGAACATTTTTAAAATAATCGGAAAATTTGCAGATATTAAGATCATGATTTGAACAAATCGGGAAATTTTAGAGCCTGATTCGGAAAAATGGGAACATTTTAGAGCCGGATTTGAAAAATTAAGACGATGATTCGAAAAAATCGGGAAGTTTTGATAACAGTTTTTGGAAGAGCTCTTTCAAGAATCTACACGGTTTGCTTGAATTTTTAGACCATTTCCCCAAATTTGTCTTCATTCTCAAATATTTAGCGAGGGAGAGAGGGGGAGGGGAGAGGAGGGGGGGCGCACACTGAGTCGCAACGCACCTGCCAATAGGTAAAATGATCCAGAAAATTAGTCAAAAGGTCTGGATTTGGGGGCGATGACGTTTTTGCGCACAATTTAACTTCTCAACAGTGCCAACGCTATTTTGACAATCTTTACAAATAATTACGTCATCAACATTTTATTTTTCCCGACCTCATTCTCCCTCTTAAAACAAAAGGCTGGCTACACCCCTATAGACTAAGCTTCACCTGTTCACCATATTTATTTCAGACCAGACTTCATACTTTCTGACTTTCATAGGTTCGATCAAGGGTGACGTTTTCTAGACGAGAAGGTATCAATGGGGAACAATTATTCACAAACGTCAACTGGTCAAGCCATTCTTTGGATGGTCAATATTTGCGTTTATGTAACACAATTAACAGATTCAAAAACACTATAGTATTGATGATAAATGTTTTAGTCCTCTAAGATATTTTACATTTCGGCCCAAATTGTTTTCGGATTTTAGCGACTGAGGTAAGTTTTTGACTCCAAAAATACGTTTGTAATTATACATGATGCCCGTTATAAACACTCTAAAACCGTTATAAACAAGGTTTTTCTACTGCGAAGTAATTGGCAAGCTCTAATAAAGATCGCGTCTACACAGTTGCAATTATGGCTGTATGGCCGGATATAAAAACAAAGGCTGAAAGGATACAGAGAACAGTAACGAAGCTACATGTGGCGGGAGCTGAGATAAATGACCTGTTTCAACCAAGCGATTACGAATTGGGTATTTTATCAATAATGTTTCTGTCTCTCGACATTATGAATAGCCTTACGTGGTGCGTCATTTCCCCCAGTAGTCCCTTGGAAGTTTGCATGCTTATCTTGAAACTTCGGTATGGGAATGTATACAGTGGATCTCCAGGTTTGCACAGTATCAATGCAAGGAGCTTCTACACCTTGATCAATGTTGTTACATGTTATATCCTTGTGCACTATGCGATTTGTGTTGAAACAGGTTGCGTTTATCATTAGTGTCAGTGTACTCTACACTCAGCAATATTAAGATTCGAATAGTGACAGCTTGTCACTGTGACACGCTGTCACTATTTACTGTGAGAAAAACAAATCGATGCAAAACTGGTACAGTCATCTTTCCTTTTTGTGCATGTTCATTTTACACAGTCACGTCCCTTGAAGGATAATTTCAGTGGTCAAGAAAATCTATCTTACATGGACAAGTACTTCAAAAGAAACAAAATTAGTGAAGAAACCATTAAAAAATCTTATTCCGTTTGGGAGATATCAAAGTTTAAAGTTTGGTATCATTTGTGTAAAAACGACTGAAATCAGACTAGATGTGATGTCATAGCCTTAGAATCCTCAAAGTCGTTATGTATTCTATCATATTTTGTCCTGCGATTTTGAGGCTTAAAAACCATGGGATATGCCAGAAAAGTAGTAAAACTGAATCGAGGAAAAATAATTTAGGTCATAAAAATACAAAAAACACTTTCTTTAAAATGCTTTAACAATTGCTAAGAATATTAGGATAAAGACAACTTTCTATAGTAGACTTACTACACCAGTCATTTCTACACAGATAAGACAGAGCTTAAAATTTTAATATTTCTTAAACAGAATAAGATTTTTGAATGCTTTCTTCACCATTTTGTTTCTTTTTGAGTCCTCTTTCATATAAGATGGACAACTGAACTTATCCTTAAGTTTTTTGTAGCAGGAGTTATTGAGATCCGTCTTGGGTCTGTTTAGTGAATTGTTCAGTTGTTTGCTTGCCATTTAATTGAATGACATTGTTCAATGTTAAATCTTTATGTGATATGAGGCTTGCCAAGTTTTGAAACGTGTGTTGTTTATCATATAGTGTTAGTGGGGTCACCAATATGAAGATTCACATTGACAACGTGCGGGATGGATATTCACTTCACTTTCAAGACCCGAAGGATGAGATTAGGATTTTCAGTTCACAAATTTCTTTTGTAGTTATCAAAAACTGCATCCATTCGAGCCAGTAGGCTTATGCTTATCCCCGTTTCCAAAGGCGCAGGCGTATGGTTGGCCACGCGGGTCGTAACGTCTCCTAATATTACGCCTATGAAAAATCAATTCTTACGTCGTAACAATAATGTCTTACGTCGTAACAATAATTTCTTACGTCGTAACAGTTCCATTTCATACGTCTAAAACGGGTCGCTAACTGGCTGTTTAATTGTACGCGTAAAAACTAATTTTCTATTTTCACGTCTAAAGGAAAGAGCCAATCAGCGAACCGTTTTAGACGTATGCAATGGAATCGTTACGACGTAAGAAATGATTGTTACGACGTAAGAATTGATTTTTCTTAGACGTAAAATGCGTCTAAAAATTAGTTTTGACGCGTAAAATTATGTCTATTCTTACGTCTAAAGAAAACAGCCAATTAGCGACCCGTTTTAGGCGTATGAAATGAAATTCTAACGACGTAAGAAATTATTGTTACGACATAAGAAATGATTGTTACGACGTAAGAATTGATTTTTCTTCGGCATAACATTAGGAGAGCTTATGACCAAGGAGCTTCTACACAGCTCCTTGTTATGACCCACATGGCCAACCATACAAGCGGATGAGAGTACGCTGTTCTCCTTGCCAGTCTATCCGAGGATAATTTCCTAGCAGTGCTGGTACTCATTTTACAGCTGAGTGGACTGAAGCAAGTAGAATAAAGTACCTTGCTCAAGGACACAATACAACGCTCGCGGCGGAAATGGAACCCGGTTCCTTTTGCAAACGAGCATGACTCCTTAACCGCTGCACCTCTCAAAGCAGTTATCAAGCATTCCACAAAATGTAACGGTAATTCAACGTATAAATGTGTTATTTTAATAACAAAAAGATTGTCAAAGATCCATATTACATTCAACTGTTCAAATACTATATTTTGGTCCACGAATTGTACATTGGCGGATAAATAGCGGCTGTTATCTTTTTAACAGATTACAATGATCTGGTGACAGAATATCTCAATATAAATACCATTGCGATGAAATCTTAACCGCATCGTGGTATGTCTAATAACTGGTAAACACCTTTATAAAACTGTATGTTTATCTATCCACCAATTTGAAAATAAATAGTATATTCCCATGTGTTTAACCATGGAGCTAATTTCTGATAGCTCCATAGATTAATTTCCTTTATGTAGGAAATACCACAATTAATTTTGAAGTTGCGGTTGAGAAAATTTTGACAACCTTTTTCATAAATATTTACATTTGTGATATGGGTCTAATACCTCCAATTTTTTATTCAATTATTTGAATCCCTGAAAATGCCTGGGTATGTCTTTTACGAGATGACAATTTAATGAATAGTTATTCAGTGCTGAAAACCTTCCACAGAATTATTCTTATTCTTTACCGAATTTGCAGTGGATTACAATAAGAAAATGGAAGTATGCGTACAAATTTGCATATTCATAGATGAAAAATCACCAACTACAATTCAAACCGATTTAACGGTTTGAGGAGATTCTTTTACTGTTTTATGGGGTTTGACTGTTTGATAGACCCGTGAAAATAAACAAATGCATGTTTGTCGTTACTTGAGATACTTTTAAAGACTATCAATCTTGATCATTTTATGAAGGCGTACATTTTATTTTTGAAACGATTACTGATTGAACTATCATAATAGTGCACATCAGACCATTGTATTTCAGCCAATCAAAACACGAGTTGAAATCTATTAACCTCCACATTAGAGACGATTAGCGGGTCTTAAAAGACGGAATCGCGTCTCTCGAAAATTGCTTGAAACGTCATAGGTTGCTCTGATGCATACTTAGTGACGTCACATCCGAGGCGGTTATGGATTGGCTTGTTAGTATTCGCGTGGTTATAAAGACCAATCAGAGACGTTGAACTGTGCTCTCCACATTAACACGTGTTTTTGGAGTCTGTGGCACTCCATGTGTTTCAGCAGTTTGTGGCACTCCATGTGTCAGCACAGTTCGTGGCACTCCATGTGTTTCAGCAGTCTGTGGTTCTCCATGTGTTTTAGCACAATCTGTGGCACTCCATGTGTTTTAGCTGTCTGTGGCTCTCCATGTGTTTCAGCACAGTCTGTGGCACTCCATGTGTTTCAGCACAGTCTGTGGCACTCCATGTGTTTCAGCAGTCTGTGGCACTCCATGTGTTTCAGCAGTCTGTGGCACTCCATGTGTTTTAGCACAATCTGTGGCACTCCATGTGTTTTAGCTGTCTGTGGCTCTCCATGTGTTTCAGCACAGTCTGTGGCACTCCATGTGTTTCAGCACAGTCTGTGGCACTCCATGTGTTTCAGCACAATCTGTGGCACTCCATGTGTTTTAGCACAATCTGTGGCACTCCATGTGTTTCAGCAGTCTGTGGCACTCTATGTGTTTTAGCTGTCTGTGGCTCTCCATGTGTTTCAGCAGTCTGTGGCACTCCATGTGTTTTAGCAGTCTGTGGCACTCCATGTGTTTTAGCTGTCTGTGGCTCTCCATGTGTTTAGCTGTCTGTGGCTCTCCATGTGTATTAGCTGTCTGTGGCACTCCATGTGTTTCAGCAGTCTGTGGCACTCTATGTGTTTCAGCACAATCTGTGGCACTCCATGTGTTTTAGCTGTCTGTGGCTCTCCATGTGTTTCAGCAGTCTGTGGCACTCCATGTGTTTCAGCAGTCTGTGGCACTCCATGTGTTTCAGCAGTCTGTGGCACTCCATGTGTTTCAGCAGTCTGTGGCACTCCATGTGTTTCAGCAGTCTGTGGCACTCCATGTGTTTTAGCTGTCTGTGGCTCTCCATGTGTTTCAGCAGTCTGTGGCACTCCATGTGTTTCAGCAGTCTGTGGCACTCCATGTGTTTCAGCAGTCTGTGGCACTCCATGTGTTTCAGCAGTCTGTGGCACTCCATGTGTTTCAGCAGTCTGTGGCACTCCATGTGTTTCAGCAGTCTGTGGCACTCCATGTGTTTCAGCAGTCTGTGGCACTCCATGTGTTTCAGCACAGTCTGTGGCACTCCATGTGTTTCAGCAGTTTGTGGCACTCCGTGTATAACTACCAGATTAATGCAACCATACACGCCATCATTCTTATCCCATCCCAACAAAATAAAGCCACATGTTCAAAGGTCATAAACATATTTCTTCCTTTTGTAATACCTTTACGAATACCCACTTGAATATCATAAACTATTTTCATTGCAATGTAAACTTTAAGAAGAACTATGTCCGTTTACGCTTTTTATCAGAAAATTTGGGTGAGATTGTAAATATTTGACTCATTGACTTGTGTGTTTATGGAAGAACCATCGTGTTATTGTTGGGTTGATATTGTGAAGACTTGTTGACAGTGACGTTCATCTTTTCATCGAAAAAAACGTGTGCATTGCCGCGAACTGTCATTGAAGTTCAACTGTCTGTTTGACATTCCTGGAATAACTTGGGGAAGTTATATTTATTTTCTCCTTGTTTTGCTCAGTTTGGTATTCTCAAGCGACGTTATAGATACTGTTAAAGTATAGGGTAGCGCATTACTTTTGAAAGTTTCAGACTAGGACTAAAAGCACTGCCACGGGTTACCAGTAGTACAAATCCCTCTCATTGCAACTTATGATAAAAACACGGACATTTTTACGGGCAGTTTAATATATAACAAACAGACAAAGTACTGTATGATAATTAATATGACCTTTTTCTGAAAAACCGTTATTTTCTAATTGCTCTCTTACAAAGGTAATATGTCGCCTCGTGTTTTGGCTCATTTAGTAGGTTTTATTGGAAGGTCGAAGTCGCAAGGTGGTAAATACCCTCATGGCACTAATTTCACTATGAACGAAAGTTTCAAAAGAACATTATTTTTCTGAAGGGAAAAGTTTAATTTTATATTCACTGTCAAGATATGTTCCTTCTTTATGCCTATCGAAATTGCATATATTTAGCTTAATCCTTCGTATGGAAACAGCTATATACCATCGATCGGACCATGGTAAAACCGAAGCTCTATCAAAAATGTTTCATAAGTTTATTCACTGGTGGATTTCATTTTCCACCAGGGTAGGTGTTCAATTGTTTCTGGTACACCTTGGGAGCTGGAGGGTCACAGAAAGTGCTCCTACAGTCCGGTAGCATGCCTATTAATTGGAACATAAATGTTCCTATTGATGGGAACATTTTGCTACATGAAAGCCGCCATTTTGTAATATTTCCCATGATCCTTTAAAAGCTTTATGCAATGTTACATTTTTTACATTTGAAATACGTTTGGGAAATATATCTTTGCCAGGGGAAACTTAAAATTTCTGAAAATACCTTCATTACTGTCATGGCTACAACTTTTCCACTTCCATTTGATATGTTCACCATGCCGTTTTTGAAATGTTAGATCAAATAAAGCTAGGCTTTAAAGCACGAAACAGCCATTATGAAAATTAAAATGTTTTTCAACCCAATGATTTTTAATATTTCAAGTACTTAAATTAAATAATATGACATTTTATCGCAACATCAGAACAATATGGCTGTATGACTTCGATAGTCTCGTGTGCTATAAATGTTCCTATTAATAGGCATGCTTCCGGATTGTCCTATGGGTTTTGTAAAATATTGACCATTGGTGTGTGGCCGTCGTGTGTCAAATAAAATTTCAAGGGTGCGATTCTCCATACATTTTTCAGCAGAATCATAAAATCATGTATATCAATTTCTCACATATATCTTTATGGAAAACCCCAAACTTTTTTTTGAATTAATACACTTTAGATAATATCAGTCCAGGGATACTGTTATAACAGTATCCTTGATCAGACAGATGGTGCAAAAGTTTTCTTTACGAATTTCCTGGCTTTGTGTCATCTTCAATTCATAAGCGTACCTACCCATCTGCCCATTTGTATACAGCTTTTGTAGCTTTTGTTTTAGGTCACCGCACAGTATACAGTGGATTGTTTTTATATGTAAACTTTTGCCAGTCGTTTGTACACTCACAAACCCATAAGAGTCGGTAGACGACAGTTCTCCTGTGAGAAGTTTTAACTTAAACATCTGTTAAATGGATTTTTTTTTTTTTTTTTAACACTTTGGTCCTCACTTTGACCTTTTTACGATAATGTATAAGACGAACTAGCCAGGATTCGACCACTTAACCTTTGATTCACAAATCTATCATAAATCATACAGCAACACGTGTTTAGGTCGCGTAGTTAATTTGTTATTGTTAGGCAGGGGCGGAAATATAGATACCGCGTGTGTGTATGTGTGTGTGGAAGGGGGCGGTGGGAAGAGAGAGAGAGAGAGAGGGGGTGCCATCCCCAAGTTTGAGACTCGTCGGTAAAATTGGATGAGTCGTAAAAATGAAGTTTTAGAATAAAAAAAACAAGACAGTCAGACAATTTGAAGCCAAATCGTCAAGTGATAAACCGTTTTTGAATACTAACTTTTTTACAGGAGGCAGTTTTTTCTCAAATGCATAGGATGCTAAATCAAGGCCGTCTGTTAATCCTATCTTTAGCCGCCCCCACCCCCTCCTCTTCACCCCCCTCTCTCTATTC
>JAIGNY010001269.1:692500-897500 GCA_020152595.1 Chiridota heheva
TTGGGAATAAATGTTGCAGAAATGTTAGAATAAACGGTTTATAAAACGTTAATTGCAAAACGTTGTATCAACGTGAAAATGTAGACCCCAGATTTCGTTTTTTATACGTTCAGGACGTTGATAAAACGTTGGGAATTGTTATGAAATGTTAGAATTTTTATAAAACATTGTTTGTAAACGTAAAAGGGACTGCAGATTTGTTTTAATTGTTTTTCATAAAACGTTGTTTAAACGTTGCAAAAGCGTTAGAATAAGACGTTTATAAAACATCAATGGCAAAACGTTGTATCAACGTAAAATTGTAGACTACAGATTTCGTTTTTTATACGTTTAGGGACGTTGTTATGACGTTTACAGAACGTTGGAAATTAACGCTATTGAATCGTTAGTATAACAGGTTTGTAAAGCGTCAGATACAAAACGTTGTTTCAACGTAAAAATGTGGCCTCCAGTTTTCGTTTTAAAACGTTTGTTGAAACGTCCTGGAACGTAATTTTGACGTTATATAAACGTTGATACAACGTCAACAATATACGTTGCTTAGACCTTAGACTAAGATGATTATTACAGATGTTTGTAAATATTCGCCGACTTTATAATGACGTTTTATGAACCTGATTGAAACGTTGCCAATAATGAAACGAACTTTAAATAACGGTATTCATACGTTGGCTGAGTGTCGTTTCGATGTACATTACATGAATGTGAATAAACATCTTCGAAAATACTGTTAAATTGTTCTTCAGTAAACCTACATGTGCCGATAATTCAAATTTTTAAGCTTTAAAAGGTTAAGTTGTATCGGACTAAATATAAAAAGGTTCACAAAACTGATAAATCAGAATAAGACTGTAACTTTTCTATTCTCTTAATTATATTGTTTCACCTCTTAAATGTAAAACTTCAAAAAATGTACAAAATATGAAAATGTTTTAATGACAAGCATTCTTAAGATTCCAGTTCAGCGTCCTATCTGACTATTTAAGATCACAGTTACTGCAGTTACGGATTGCCAGTGGAGTCTCAACAGATTCCTGTGGAGTTAAAAATAAATAAAAACGAATGAATACAATTTTACTCAAGTAATCGTCTAAATGTATATTTGAAGTTAAATTATAGGTATATGGACAAGTGATCCTTGCATAAAGGAGCATTAAACTCTTAAAATTAAAGTCTTAAAATAGTAACAATAAAACTGAGTCGAAGTTATACTAATACTCAATATTTTGTTCACTATAACCAACCGCTCCAATTCGGAATATTTGGGGGAAAAAACCCCAAAACAATAGATTAACATGAGCATTGTTTGCTATTCTGAGGTCACATATAGCTCAACCTATGCTAATTTAGTATCAAAGTATTGAAATGCTATAACATTGTCAATTTATCATGGATTTTGATGGGATTTTTTGCTGTTTCCATGGTGTTTAGTATACTCTAACCATTTCGTTTTTGTTGTTTCCATGGTGTTCAGTATACTCAAGCATTTACTTTTTGCTGTTTCCATGGTGTTCAGTATACTCGAACCATTTACTTTTTGCTGTTTCCATGGGGATTAATATACTCTAACCATTTACTTTTTGTTGTTTCTATGGTGTTTAGTATACTGTAAGCATTTACTTTTTGCTGTTTCCATGGTGATTAGTATACTCTAACCATTTACTTGTTGCTGTTTTCATGGTGATTAGTATACTCTAACCATTTAAAGTCCATGTTGTTGTTGTGACCTAGGTGAGTCTAGCTCTAAGTCTTTAATTATATTCTTGGGGGAGGGGAGCCCTTTAGCCTCTAAAAATACGAGGAAACTTTCTTGGTCACAAATAAAAGATGTTTGAAGCTAAGTTGTATATTTTGTACAAAATTGAGGAAGAGTTGTGACCCTTCATCTGTTAATCTGTAAATTGTTAATTTGTTCCACAAATTTGATTTTTGGTTTAAAATTAAAGATAATTGGTCCAAAACTAAAGATAGGTGGTCCAAAATGAAAGATTTTTGTTCCAAAATGGAATGTTTTTGGTCTAAAATGAAAGATTTCTGTAAAGATTTGTAGTCCTTAAATAAATAGATTTGGAGCCAAATTATAAATTTTGTTTCAAAAATTAAAGATTTGTTTTCTATGATTTGCCAAAAGCCGTCACCCCGTCCCCCTTAGCAACGTCACTAGCATCAAAATTACATCACGACTGGTCTGATTTCCGGCGTTTCTACAAAAATAACACTAAACTTTAAACTTCGATATCTCCTTAACGGAATAAGATTTTTGAATGCTTTCTTTATCATTTTGATTCTTTTAAAGTCCTCTTTCACATCAGATGGACCTCTTTACTTAACAAATCCTTTAAATTGATTATTTAGATAAACGTACCACCTTATTTTCTTTCCTTTCCCTTGTTGACGTCGGGTGATAAGTTTTATAGGTTTAAAGTTAAATAGCCACATAGCAATGACGAATGACCTTCTAATTAACAATATTATATCTGCCGCCTCCATAATAAGAATGTTTGACGAAACCTAATTTACCCATCAATCCCTTCCAATCAGCAAAACGTGGTCGCATCGCCGATGATTACATTCTTCATACCTGTCATACTCAGATACTGTAAATAAAGTTGAAACAAGTGCTTGGCTGAAATGTTTTTAATAAATCGGAAAAAGATGCGAGAAGGAATTTGTAGCTTAGGTATTTGACAGTTATTTTTGTAGGTTTTGACAGTTATAGATTGAAGTTATCTTTTTCAATAATTTAACTTAATCATGTTTTCAAATCAGGGAGCTACAATGCAAACACGGCTCATTGGTAAACTGTAAGCCTTATTTATTCTAGCTGGGTTATTCCAACTCAATTAATTATATTACGTGGCCTTGAGAACATAAAAAAGAATAGAATGGTAAAGAAACTCTTCAAAAATCTGACTTAGTTAAGGAGAAATTGAAAGTTAAAATGCGGCTATCAGTACTTTTTACAAATAAAGATGGAGAGGGGGAAGGGGGAAGGGGGATGCCATGGTCACGGCGGCCGCCCGCCACTGACTGACATCATTTCCTAATTTCTTTGTTTATTTTTGTTGAAACTTTTTTTTTTTTTTTAGGATTTCATGGCTTGAAATTAACCATCGAAGAAATTTTGAAAAGACACAAAAACAATTCGACAAAATGTCATATTAATACAAAGTGAATGAGACCAAAAGGGAACTTAAAACTTTGTTGGAATTTTAATCTTAAAACGTCAGTGGGTCACATGTTGGTATATGATGTCAGTTGAGCACTGATCCAATGAATTTAACGCATGTATGTGCATGTTTCAATCTTTCCAAGAACTTTCGGATCAAATTTAGTGGGCGGCGTATAAAATTAAAGTCGAGCTATACCTACGCATTACAAGCGCTATACGCCGGGGACATGCGCACTAACAGCCTCAGCTGAAATGATGTGGCTTCACAACATACACGATAATTCTACATACTCGTACCATCTAATTGTAACGTAAAACATAAGTACAAAGGTGTCATAACATTTTTGATGGGTGATGTAATAATTTATAAACACACAATGACAACGTTTCAATTAACATTACAACGATGTTATAACATATGTTATAACATTTGACCATGGGCGCGATTTGCCTACTGAAAGTGGAGCGGGGGGAGGGGGGCGGAAAAGTCAAAGGGGGGGGGGGGTCACGTTAAGAGGCAAAAATTCACCATACAAAATATACAATTTACAATTTTGGAAAAAAGGTGGCCCCTTTGCCCCCACCTTCAAATCCGCCTATGCATTTAACGTTTGCCGCTTAATAATGCAATCAATAGATCACTGATCAACTGATTGCGTAATAGAATTATGTGAAGATACATATGTATATATATATATATATATATATATATATATATATATATATATATATATATATATATATATATATAAATATATATATATATATGTATATATATATATATATATATATGTATATATATATATATATATATATATATATATATATATATATATATATATATATATATATATATATATATATATATATATATATATATATATATATATATATATATATATATATATATATATATATATATATATATATATATTTATATTTATATATAATAATAATAATAATACTTCGATCGATAATGTAAAAAAAACATTCATACTACGCTATTAATACGTCATAATTAATACGACGTAATTAAACGACATTATTAGGCTATATTACAAGTAATTGATATACTATATTATAACTCTTAACATTAAAAGAAGATATGGCCTAGGCCTAACATATCATTAATCGGGGTACACTGACATCCTTCCTCCAAGTTCCAAATCACTTAGTCATAAGCCAGACCTAAATAGGGCTTAACTAATGTTAGGTTACTGAAGTAAGTTTACTGGCATATGTGTAACTAAGCGTTAGGCTACGTATTTTCACTGGTGTAGGCGCCATGTGTAAAGTCAAAACCAAGAATGTATAAGTTTACTAGACATCACGGTAAACTACTAAATTAGCATAGACCTACGTATTTTTACCTTTGTAAGCAAGTGCCGTCACTGGCAGTGGCGTATCTGGGGAGAGGAGGGCGGCAGAAGCTATAAGGGGCCTGTAAAAGTAAATATTTAATCAATTTATCTGTCAAAATATATTTATCTGTCTAAGCAAAATGTGGATATTTGATGAGCTTAAAAACAGATTAATAAGATCATTTGCAGTGGCGTGTCTAAGGGAGGTCGGGTGGGGTTTGGAGGATCTGGGTTGCTGTCATTTTCGAGATATTTTAAGCAAATGTTGGCAATTTTATATATGTGATAATGATAATTTATCCTCCCAACTGGAAAAAAGCATGCAGCCGGGGAGAAGAAACCATTTGAGATAGAGGGTGTGCCCCAAACTCCTACATATCTGTTCTGGCCCCCTAAGCCTGTGTCAGGGGCCCTGAATATGTTTATAGGGGCAGACACCCCTGATCATGTGATTAAAAAAATGAAATCAATCGGGACCCGCTGGGGTTTTAAAGCATTTTCGGGCTGGCGGGCGTATGAATTAGCACCCAAAACGGCGATAATATCGCCGCGTGGTAGAGTAAGGGTTAATCCGTGATTATTGAAGGGGTGGGGATCGATAATCCCTCCTCTACCAGCATTCTTGAAAATACAAATAATAATAAATACAAAAATCACTGTTACGACTGGAAAATGGCATAAGTTGCAAATAACCAATCGGAAAATAAGCTTCACTTTTAGGAAGTTTGCTTGATTTTGAGGTTTTTGCCTTCCTTTTCAGGAAAGTTTAGAGAAATGTCAAATTTCAAGAATATTCGCCTTAGTGTTAATAACGATTTTCGTCAACCTAAATTTGATGTTAATCATTTTCACCAAGAAAAAAAAGATGAAAGCAAGCTGATTTTTTTTTTTTCGAGGGTGGGGTCCAATGCTTCTTACAGGGTTTAAAGGGCAGAAGTTTATAAAGGAACTTAGTTTTATATGACAAATGATCTTTATTTAAAAATTTAAAAGGACAGTTTTTTCGTGAAAATTTGGACATTAATGATCTCATGCATTATTTCGTTTTAAATATACCTTACATGACAACTTTTATTATTTCTTTATACCGACGTTGGATTGCACGTTGCACAATGTATTTTTCAAACGTCAGCATACATTTAATACGAACGTTAAAAAAATGCATAAAGACCTTCGGTTTGCTTTAGCGTTGCACAGACTTTGGATTTGCACGTTGAAGGAACACATTTTTCAAACGTCATCTGAACACGACTAACACCTACACGGTGAAAAACTTTTTAAAATCCATATTTTCCATATTATATATAATCCATATTTTGCGTTATATCGATGTTGGATTTGCACGTTTTTAAAAAAAAACCAAAATATTAATACGAAGGTTAAGATTGCTAACGTTTTGTTTTAACGTTAAATTTATACGTAGGGTGAACGTATTTTTCAAACGTTGCCAAAATATTAATACACCAATGTTATAATAACGTTTTATATCTAACATTTTATTTTTACATTTTATCGACGTTGGCTTTGCACGTTACACAAACGTATTCATCAAACGTAAACAAAACATTAATGCGAACGTTTTTAAAACGTTTTAAAAACGTTCAATGGTATGCTTGTACGTTATACTGACGTTAAATTTGAACGTTGCCCGAATGTATTTAAAAACGTTGTCAAAACATTAAAACTCAAACGTAATAATAACGTTTTTGATCCAACGTTTTGTTTTTACGATATATTGACGTTTAATTTGTACGTTGCACGAGCGTATATTACAAACGTAAACCAATCATTATTGCGAACGTTCTTTAATTGTTTGGAAAGCGTTTAATGGTAACGTTTTGCTTGAACGTGATTCTGACGTTAAAATTGAACGTTTCCTGAACATGTTTTTCAAACGTTGTCAAAATATTAATACACAAACGTTATAATAACGTTTTTATTTAACGTTTTACTGTGACGTTATATCGACGTTGGATTTGGACGTTGCACGAACGTAATTTTCAAACGAATACAAAACTTTGATGCGAACGTTTTTTAAACGTTATATCTACATTAGAAATATATGTTGCGCGAACGTATTTTGAAACATTGCCAAAACGTAATACATTAACGTTTCAACAACGTTTTTTATCCAACGTTTTGTTTTGACGTTATATCGACGTTGGCTTTGCACAAGGCTTGAACGTTTTATTTCAAACGTAACCAAATCTTTAAGACCAACATTCAGAAAACGTTTTTAATACGTTCCATGGTAACGTTTTGTTTTAACGTTTTACTGACGTTGAACTTTTACGTTGCAAAAACGAATTTTTCAAACTTTGCCCAAACATTAATACACAAACGTAATGAAAACGTTTTATATCCAACGTTTTGTTTTTACGTTATATCGACGTTGGATTTGCACGTTGCTTGAACGTATATTTCAAACGTTGCGAAAACCTTGATACGAACGTCTCTTCGACGTTTTTAAACTTTTCTTAAGAAACTTTTTTTCTTCTAATGTTTAGATAACGAACATTTTTTTAACGTTTGTAAATATTTCAGATGTAACACTATTGAATAAGGTTAAAAAATTATTGGTTCGACGTAATTAATACAACCTTATTATCGTAACTAAAAAACAACCTTTACAAAACGTGAAAACGTTGTCTTAGCTAGGATGACTTCAACATTCTCGTGTTATCCGTGTTCCTATTAATAGGCATTCTCCGAGACTAATCATCTGAATAATCAATCAAGTTGGGCATTATTTGCCATATAGTTATCAAAGCTGTTCACTGGAAGCTCCCATAAATATTTCACTTGTTAAGTTTCATGGTGTTCATTTTACAGGATTGATGACTCATTTGTATCACAACTCCTTTATAGGGTTTATCAAGAAGTGTTCGCCTCGGGTTTGAGAAGAAGAAAACTTAAGAATGTTCTGGTGGATGGCCATAACAAAAATGGAATATCTTTATGAGAATGTACTTGGAAAGGGCAATAGGTTGCATTCAGCCTGGTCTAAATCAAACGTTGGAAAGAATTATGTTTCAGCTGATGGATACGTTTTTTTCTATGAATTTAAGCTCCAATAACAGCAGAAGATACACTACAAAGCGGGGTCATGATTGACAAATTGAGAAACAGAACATTCATGCTGTTTGATGTTGGTCTGGACACATTATCAACTGAATCGAATGTAAGAACTACTAGCGTAAACAAGCTTGGTATCATCAATAAACAAATCGGCGTTTAATTAAATATTACGCAGAATATTCCCGTGAATTCCGTTGACAGTCCGGGAGAGGTCCTAAACTGAGGAACCTTTCGTGACATGGACATCGCCATTTTGTGATATTTCCCATGATGCTTTGCTACTGTATACCAACGCTAAAGCCTAATGCGGTGATAAAAATGTCAAATTTTGAATAACTTTGAACTTTTTTTTTAATCTGCGCGGTGAAACTTACAACTCAATGAAAAACCTTCTTTGTCTTCGTGGCTAAATACTATCCACTCCGTTTTTTAATGTTGACCACGCCGTTTGTGGTTCTGATGCGATAGTATAAGGAACCTATTTAGAACCTATCATGTCAATTACGTTAAAGGTTGGCCAAGTGGTTGCCCTTAAACATTCTCATCGATTAAAGCTACACCAGTTTCCTGGCATCACGGCACGTGAGTGAAGAAATAAACCATTTAAGGAGAAATACAATTCCTCAACAGTCAAAAGTGAGGTTGCTCCTGAATATCACACCGGACCAGAGTTTCTGCTGGAAAATATAATTTTGGTTTTAGTTCTTTTCAGTAGATTTAAGATTTATGATACATGTACGAGATCATTGAAAGCTAAATAATACCCAAATCCTTACTAGGACCATAACGGCTCATACTTACGACCGATTACCGTGGCGTAAGAACGTGCACCGCAGGTTAACTTCCCAGTAGTCCTGGTACTCATTTTACAGCTGAATGGACTGTGGGGAGTAGAGTGTCTTGCTCAAGGATCTAATGTTCAAGGGCTCAATGCTCAAGGACCAGTGCAGTGCTCTACTAAGTTCTAAAAAGCATTAGAACCACACAACTTTTTCTGTCTAGTTATGTTTACCAAAGTTTTCGAAATAATAGAAAAATAGACAATACAACTAGGCTTTAAGGCGCGAAACAGTCATTTTGTAAATTCAAATAATTTTTAAAATAATGTTTTCGTGCTTACATTCAATATTTCAAGTATTGAAATTAGAAACCAATAAATTTTGTCGTACATCTGGGCAATCCGGCTGCATGTCTTCTATATTCTCGTGTTTAATGCATGTTTCTAGACTAATCATCTGAATAATCAATCAAGTTGGGCATTATTCGTCATATAAATATCAAAGCTGTTTACTGAAAGCTCCCATAAATATTTCAGTGGTTCACTCAGGGTGTTCATTTTACAGGAATGATGACTCATTTGAATTACAACTCAACCATATGGTTTATCAAGTAGTTTTCGCCTCGGAATGAGAAGAAGAACACTGAAGAATGTTCTGGTGGATGGCCATAAAAAAAAATATGGAATTTCTTTATGAGAATGTACTTGGAAAGGGCAATAGGTTGCACTCAGCCTGGTCTAAATCAAACGTTGGAAGGAATTATGTTTCAGTTGTTGGATACGTTTTTTTTCTTCAACGAATTTAACCTCCAATAACAGCAGAAGATACACTACAAAACGGGGTCATGATTGACAAGTTGAGAAACAGAACATTCATGCTGTTTGATGTTGGTCTGGGCACATTATCAACTGAATCGAATGTAAGAACTACTAGCGTAAACAAGCTTGGTATCTCCAATAAACAAATCGGCGTTTAATTAAATATTCCGCAGAATATTCCCGTGAATTCCGTTGACAGTCCGGGAGAGGTCCTAAACTGAGGAACCTTTCGTGACATGGACATCGCCATTTTGTGATATTTCCCATGATGCTTTGCTACACTATACCAACGCTAAAGCCTAATGCGGTGATATAAATTTCAAATTTTGAATAACTTTAAATTTTGAAAAACAATTATCTGCGCGGTGAAACTTAAACCTCACTGATAAACCTTCTTTGTCTTCGTGGCTAAATATTATCCACTCCGTTTTTTAATGTTGACCACGCCGTTTGTGGTTCTGATGCGATAGTATAAGGAACCTATTTAGAACCTATCATGTCAATTACGTTAAAGGTTGGCCAAGTGGTTGCCCTAAAAACATTCTCATCGATTAAAGTTACATCAGTTTCCTGGAAAGTATATACAATGACAGCATCATGGCACGTGAATGAAGAAATAACCATTTAAGGAGAAATAAAATTCCTCAAGAGTCAAAAGTGAGGTAGCTCCTGAATATCACGCCGGACCAGAGTTTCTGCTGGAAAATATAATTTTGGTTTTAGTTTTTTTCAGTAGATTCAAGGTTTATGATGCATGTACGAGACCATCGAAAGCTAAATAATACCTTAATCCTTACTCGGACCATAACGGTCTATACTTACGACCGATTACCGTGGCGTAAGAACATCCACCGCAGTTTAACTCCCCAGTAGTCCTGGTACTCATTTTACAGCTGAATGGACTGTGGTGAGTAGAGTGTCTTGCTCAAGGACCCAATGCTCAAAGACGCAATGCTCAAGGGCCAGTGCAGTGCTATACTAAGTTCTAAAAGCATTGAAACCACAAAACTTTTTCTGTCTACTTATGTTTACCGACGTTTTCGAAATAATAGAAAAATAGACAATACAACTAGGCTTTAAGGCGCGAAACAGTCATTTTGAAAACGAAAATGTTTTTGAAAATAATGTTTTTGTGCTTACATTCAATATTTCAAGTATTGGAATCAGAAACCATCAAATTTAATCGTACATCTGGGAAATCCGGCTGCATGTCTTCTATATTCTCGTGTGTTATACATGTTTCCAGACTAATCATCTGAATAATCAATCATGTTGGGCATTATTCGTCATATGATTATCAAAGCTGTTCACTGAAAGCTCCCATAAATATTTCAGTGGTTCACTCAGGGTTTTCATTTCACGGGAATGATGACTCATTTGAATCACAACTCAACCATATGGTTTATCAAGTAGTGTTCGCCTTGGGATAAGGAGAAGAAAACTTAAGAATGTTCTGGTAATGATTGACAAGTTGTGTCCTGTGAAACAGAAGATTCTTGCTGTTAGATGTTGGTCTGGGCACATTTTCAACTGAATCGAATGTAAGAACTACTAACGTAAACAAGCTTGGTATCTTCAAAATTCAAATCGGCGTATAATTACATATTCCCCTGAATATTCCCGTGAATTCCGTTGACAGTCCGGGAGAGGTACTAAAATAAGGAACCTTTCGTGACATGGACATCGCCATTTTGTGATATTTCCCATGATGCTTTGCTACACTATACATACGCTAAAGCTTAATGCGGTGTTATATATTTTAAATTGTATATACCTTTGAATTTGTTTGGGTGGGATGGTGGGTGGGATGGTGGTTGGGATAGTGGGAGGGATGGTGGGTGGAATGGTAGTTGGGATGGTGGGAGGGATGGTGGGTGGGATGGTGGATGGGATGGTGGGTGGAATTGTGGGTGGGTGGTTGATGGGTTGGTGGGGTGGGTGGGTGGTTGATGGGTGGGGTGGATGGATTAGGTGGGTGGGTAGGTAGGTAGGTAGGTAGGTCTGTGACAGAAGTTTGTAAACACGATATCTCAAAAACCATGCGGTAGATTTATGTCATACTTGCCATACGGATGTGTTGTGGTCTGTAAATGATCCCTATTTTTGGTGCTGATGTCATGAATATTAATTTGTAGGCGGGGCTAAATGTAAAATTTTGGTAACAAGTTTGTAAACACGATGTCTCAAAATCATTAAGGTGTATTTATGCCATATTTGCCACATGTATATGGGTGTGTTGTAGTACGCAAACGATCCCTTTTTTTCATTTTTGGTGCTGTCATAAAAATTAATAAGAAGGCGGGACTAACTGTAAAATTCTGTTGATGCTTATATTTCCACTAACCCATTTCAGATTTAAATTGAGCTTGTAATTGATGCTCTTGATAAAAGCAAGGATAATACAGTTGACTTCATTAATATTCATGTCAAGCGGAGCCAAATACAATTTTCCATTGGTTCTTGTGATTGTGGCTAATTTTAGTTTAAGGCAAAAACCTTAACACTCAAACAATGAACAAAATATACACAAATTACATGTTCTAGTATGATAAATAAACTAAACGTGTAGGAACACAATATTTAAAGATATGCGATACAAAAAAATGCTTCTAATCCAAAGTTAGTATCGAAACCACGTGGGTTTCTTCCTCTGGTTGAAATATAAGAAAAAATCATGAAAAAAACAAAGCTTTTTGGCGCAAAGCAGTCATATCAAAAATTCAAAAATTTGTAAGAGTATAACTTTGTTGTTGAAATTGCAGATTCTAAGGAATAAAATTACACATCGAAAAATCCTACATTCTATATGACAAAATGATCTCTTCTTTAATCTCTCTGTACATTTTTATCGCAAAAATGACTGTAAGAGGTTTATTATCTCGGGTATTTTACAGGTTCCTTAAAAAAACACCTCCCCTGGACTGGTTTAGGAATTATTGACTTTCAAAGATCTTACCGTTGTGGTGTATTACCATAATTGCAAAGCAAAGACAATGCTGATATATTTCTATGAAAATTAATTGCCTCTTTCTAAATGATTGGAAACATTTTTTTTATTTTGGATTAATTATTGAAATGGGGTACAAGATACACGAATATGCTTTACCCATCTGCTCGTGTATTTACATCATGTTTAAAAATGAAAATAAATCTATTATCTAGGTTCTGCAATAATTACATCACACGTTACACTGCAAGGTCACTTTTTAACGCCGGTGAAATTTTCGAAATGCAAGAATTGCTAAACGGAATGAGATATCAAGATGTTTTTTCACCAATCTGTTTTTTTTATAGTTTCGGGAATTCACGGGAATATACCTTTGATAAGTGATCTGTAGTATCTTAGCTAATTTATTTTTATCTGGAAATCTGAAAATTATAAAATAACACATGTTTGTTCATTTGTGCTTGAGGTCATTAAATTTTCATATCCCATGTAAGTACCGAAGCGTAGGGGAAAAAAGAAAAGAAAAACCCCGAAACGTTTCAAGTTTGACACACATAATAAACAAGTATATACGCACAGGTGCATCGTGGGTAATATCGAGTAGTGCCGGCTCTCGTAGTCTCTCCGTCTCCTACTTCTTGGAAATATTTCTTATAAGAGACCGTCAGAGATGTAAAAGAGAAAGCTATCTGACAAAGATAAACAATTGTTTTTTTTTCTTTCTATTTGTAAATGCTGCTTCCACAGATCAAAAGCCTGTTTGCTGTAAATTCGAGTTTAAGTAGTAGGAAACTCAAAGCTCTAGAAAGTTTAAGTGATGACGTCATGACGATAGATGTAAACACGAATTGACAGCTCTATTTACAACTTTTATTAAGGTTAATTTGGGGTGAACTGTTGCGCTTTGGGATAATTTGGTTGTCGTAGTGCTAGTTTGCTGCGATTTATGATCCATTCTATTTGCTATTATGATATTTTATTGGAGTTGATCATTTTTAATTTCACACTCAGGAGCCATAAAGGAGACCGAGTTTCACATTTCAGTTGTGAAGCATAGCATTATTAAAGATTACATACCAAGATATTTTTTCTTATAACGAGAGGGAGGGTCCGGAGGGGCGTAAAACATAAAGTTTACTGACATGGAAATTTGTATTTCTTTAATTAAAAGAAATCTCCTTTAATTAAAGATTTAAAACAAAATACAAATACTCTTCATTACACAATTATTACTTTCTTGTCCTACCTTGCACTTGAAAGATATTATATTGTAACTTGAAAACCAGGTAGGGTTAACCTTCGCTGTGAGGAATTAATTGAACATCGCATCCTCACTTACGTATATAAATTATATATTTTATGACAAGTAGAGATAATATAATTATTGCATGAAAGCGTTACTAAGGTGTTTTGCCGAAAGTCACTTGGAATGTTTTCTTAACACTACGACAAGCTGACACGTAACTTTCACAGCATGGCTTACCACAGCAAACATTGTTTCACAAATGACATTTTTGATCAAAGTTTCCGTCGTAGCTGAGCGTTGAAATTCTAACACAATATTTCGATAGTAAACACAATGGATCATGAATCTCTACACATGAGAAAATTGACAACCTATTCATCGTCAAGCGCAACACTTCGCGCAAAATTAACCTAGATAACTGGTGTAAATAGAAGCTGTCAATATGTGGTTATATCACTTTTTTTATCATGACTTGCCATCTTCCAAATTCTAGATAGTATTCCATTTTTAGGAGTTTCTTGCTTCTTAAAATCATCAAATTTATCGCAGGCAGGCCTTTGATCTGTGCGAGCAGAGCAGTCTTAAAGGATTAGTTCAGGGTTGAGCAAGTCCATTGTATATGACAGATTACAAAATGGCGAAAAAAAGCAATGTTATTCCGTTAAGGAGAAAATCAAATTTGAAGTTTGGTATTATTTGTGTAGGAACAACTGAAATCAATTTGAGAAATCACATCCTCTGCCATAGGCTCTGATTCCGCAAAGTCCTTATTTCTATCATTTTTGTCTTGCGGTTTTGTGGCTTAAAAATCATTGCATATCTCAGGAATGTAGTAAAACAGAATCCAGTAAGAGTAATTATAATTTACCACTTGAACGTTCAAGGAAAAATAATTTAAATAGTAGAAAAGTTTTCTATATAATGCATTAACACATTTGTTAGGAATATGAGAATGCGTTTGTCAACCTTCCGTAGTAGACTAACTACACCCGCCATTTCTACACGGGTAAAGACAGAACTTTAAACTTGAATATCTCTTTAACAGAATAAGATATTGCTTTACCATTCTGATTCTCTTTCATATAAGATAAACTTGCTTGACCCCTGAACTATTATTTAAAGGAATCATTGTAAGTTTCAAACCTCTCCACATGTAACAAGAACATTCCCTTTGTTTTTCACCATGGATATGCGAAGACATTTTTTTTTTTACAAATGAAATGTGAATCTCAGTCTCCATCACGGCTGAGCGTGAAAATAAAATTTACCAACTTTAATAATATAATGGATCATGACTCTCAACAGACCAGAAAATCAGTCCGAAAGCTTGCCTTTTAATGGGATCCAAATGTTCCTAAAAATATTAACATTTTGCTACATGGAAGCCGCCATTTTGTGATATTTTTCGTGACCCTTTGCTATTCTAATGTCAGCGCCCTGTGCAATGTTACATATTTCAAATTTGAAATACGTCTGGGAAAAATATCTTTGCTAGTGGAATTTTGAAACTCTTGAAAATACCTTCATAATATATCTGTCATGGCTAAATATTATCACTCCCACTTGATACATTTATCAAGGAAATATTACTTAGTTCTTTGTTTTTACCACGCTCTTTTCAAAATATTAGAAATAATAGACAATACATTTAGGCTTTTAGGCGCAAAACAGCCATTTTGAAAATTCAAAATGTAAACAAAAAAATAATCTTGTTTGCATATTGAATATCTAAGTATATAAATTAGAAACCATGAAATTTTGTGCAATATCTGAACAATTAACCTGCATGACTTCAATATTCTTGCGTTTTATTCATGTTCTTATTAATAGGCATGCTCCCGGACTGAAAATTAAAAACCTATTTATCCTCAAACGAAAAGTTCACCAAATATTAGCCTTTATATCGTGTATGAACAGAAGCTATGAAAACGTGTTTATATCACAGTTATGTTATCATGACTTGTCACCATTCGAATTCTTGGTAGTATTCCATTTGAGTTTCTTGTTACTTAAAGTCATCAAATTTACAACAGGCAGACTTTTGATCCGTGGAAGCAGCATAAAGAAATATTTTTGTTGGATAGCTTTCTCTTTCACGCCCCCGTCTGTTATAAGATAGAAACCGTGTTATGTAATATTTTTAATGTTATGCTTCACAAACTAACTGTAAAACTCGCTCTCCATCGAGGTTGACTGCTAAATTGAAGATGATCAATTCTGATAAAAAAAAAAATATTACAATAACAAACGGAATGGATCATGAATCGCAGCACGCTACAACTTTGACAACCAATTCATCCCCAGGCACAACAATTCACCCAAGGTGAACCTTTGATAAAAATGGTGAATAGAGCTGTTAATTCGTGTTTATACAGTATCTCAACATGATTGGTTTCCACTCAAATTTTCTTAGCCTGGTATTCTTGGTGTTTCTTGCTTCTTTCAGTAGAAGGAATTGGGCTGTTACCACATCCCCGATTGAATATACAACGGGCTTCTGATTCAGTTTTAAACAAATAAAAGGAAATCATTTCATTTACACCATCCTGCCATCTCTGTGTTTCACATCCTTGAGTTTGTTATAAGATAAATATTATCACTTTTTTCGGCAATGTCACGAGCAGCGTCTTACGTCTTTGCTGCTAGTCTATCTTGTATCCTATAGTCGTACTATCGATGCCTGAGACGAGTTTCCTGAAGCGATAGGTTCGCGATAAATTAACAGCCACAAATATTTCATGCACACAAAATGTATGTCATTGTTGACAATATCACGAATATTATTGAGCAAAATGTATAAAATGTAATGAGTAAAATGTAAAATTCTTGTAAGCAGGGCAACTGTATGGAATTATATCGTATGTGGTATATTTACAACTTATTGACAGAGCCTTATACAGAGAGCCTTATAAGGAGAGCCATATTATTTTTAGTGACAATATCCTGAATACTAGTTAGCAAGGGGCTTATGTAAAATTCGTTTAAGTATCATAACAGAAGAACTGTACAATGAACATTTACAGTGAACATTTAACATTTTTCTTTGTCTGCCTCTCTTTCTACTTCCTGCATAGTACCTTGCAAAATGTTCTTTATTACGCCGGTCGATTAAGAAACATGGCCATGTACACTAATTGTAACTTTTCCGTTTATATCCGACGTAATAAGCGCCCGGGTGCTTAAGAAAATAGAAATGCACCTTTTATGCAGAATTTTGTTCCTAATTAGCACCCATGCTGGGTGCCACGTACAGTGCCCTATTCGAACTACATTTGCATTATATTACCACCACAAAATCATCGAGAGAGTCAGACGCAAAGTAAGCAAATAATGTTTCAAAACTTGAGTTTTACAGTAATCAAATAAATTATGTTAACTGTCAAAAAAATGTTGAGTGGCCGCTTATTAGAGCATAGGTCGAATATGGTGTGTTTTTATAGGAGTAAATCGATTGCAATGTTGGAATTATGAAGCATAAAAACCTAGTAACCGAACACTGGTTATTCCACTATTCATTGCAAACATTTATGAAATACCTGAAATAGACCCTCGCATAAACTGTCAAAACATGCATATTTATTTTAGCGAACATAAAATCCACAAAGAAATGACATTTGATGTCGTCATCGTTATTGAATAAAGCTTGATGGATCATTTCCTATTTTCAAAGTCCATAAAAACAAGGATAAATTAAAGATCTGTTGATCAACATTGATTGCTCTTGAAAAACAACTAGAAGTGAGGAGTCTGGTGTCATTTTGCGAGATAGGCTTGCCTAGATTGACTTTATTGCATATTCTTGTCATTTCGGGCATGACACATCCAAACATTGAGGGTTCCATTTCCCCCCCGATATCGTCATGGCGGCCATCTTGAACTTCAAAATGGCTGACATTTTTTATAGAAAAATGACCATAATTTTCTTATTATAGCAGATATAGCCTTGATTTTAGTGGCTAACCCTATGTTTTTAATGACAACTAACCCATTGTAGTATTGCCGTCAAATATAAATGGTGGTTATATTGAATTTCAAAATGGCCGCAATGTTTTTATCAAACTCTCATCAGTTTAGTCCCAAACCCCATGTTTTCAACGACACTTTGCAATACTGTTAATTATTATATTCATTTCAGCCACACTACATATATACTTATTAGAGATATGCTTGTTGCCACTTGCCTAAACTAGTGTCTAAGTCATATCTTCTGTATATTCTAGGTCACATTCATCTACTTCATCTAGTATGCTGTAGTCTTCACACTTTTCACAGTCGATGCACTTGCACAGAGGCGTACAGACCAGATGATTCCTCTAGCAGGAACAATTGTTATTTATGTGCCGGAAGAATTAAAGATGTTGTTGGCTGGAATGATCCAATTTTGTCCCATCTAAGATAATTTCTTGACTGAAGATCTTGCTTACAGTAGCTGATATGCATGATTTGTCAAGGGCACAAATGTAATTGACCCTCCGGATATAGGGCAGTAGTGCAGCCCTCGTAAGTGGCAACTGTTCTCCTTCTTGCTTCTTTGACCTAAAGAGTTTCCATCTAGTATCTGGGATATCACTCGCACCTTTCATATTTAGGGAGCATAGAAACTTCTCCACAGAGTTCAATTTACCTGGCAAGTTACCATCAACAAATTTGTTTTGTATTGTACTGGTCCCAAGGTTGGTAAAAGATCGTATTGCAGGATCGTTGTCAGGTAGTTTGAGATATGTCTGTATCCACCTTTTCTTTCCGATACCAACAAATTTGCCACCCCAATCAGCACCAGAGAAGTTGTGTATACCATTAAGATCCTGGAATTTTGCTTTGCCAACTGACAATGTCTGTGACGTTTAAATTAGTGGCATTGTTAATCAACTTTACTACAGTAAATGTTCCTGCTCTTCCGTTTGCAACTAAGTCAATCAATAAGATAAGCACATCTATATCTGGCGAATAGACAGTAACCTCTTTCAGTGTTGTGTCACGGAGGCAGTCTTTGACATGGAGTGCCATGGGTGTGTATGCCTCTTCGTGGTCATGTTCTTTAACATCTTCAGACAATTGAAAGTCCTTGTTGAACTTAGCCTCAGTTCCTATAGCTACAAAAACCTTCTCTTGACTACCATTGTATTTCTTAACTAATGCTTCTCCGAATTGGTGTGTCAGGGATGACTTGTTTTTGCTAAAAGACAATATATCTTTCATAGACACCTGGTTTACTGCCATATCCTTGTGGATGTCGTATTCAATTGGTGTTTGAGTTGTTCTCTTTAATCTTGTTTTGCACTTTAGTGAATCTTCAACATTATATCTATCAAACACTACTTTTCCTTCTGGGTAGTGTTCAGTCTTTCTCTCTATCCCAGAGACAAATGTGTTGGTCAAGTCATCAAATATCTTCAAGCCTGGTTCAATTTTGAGTGGTTGCACCTCGTCCATGTCATCAATTATTGCTATCTTCTTCAATGGCAATGTTGGGGCATTTTCATCAGGTTTGTACTCTTTCATTTACATCTTTAGATCCGTCATTATTTCTGATTTATCTCTTGGTATTAACAAAGTACCATTAGTAGCAAATAGAGAGCGAGGAACAACCGAAAGCTTGTAGTGTCCAACTGTTTTTCTTAGACTAAGTTCTGGCTTGCTAATCTGAATGATAAGAAATCTTGACAAGAGATTCCTTTTTCTTTGATCATTTTGTATGCAATCTTAAGAGTTGTTTTCAGCATCCATGTGCTGAATGTTTTGAGCTTGGCTTTTGTCATTGTATCCCATACACTTCCCTTTCCTTCTTGAGAAACGCGTCCTTATTTGAAGCGTTCATGCAAGTCAGTACCCTTCTGTGTTTCAGTGAGTATGTCAGTCTTGGCTGGGTCTGGGATTAAAACAGACAAAAGAGATGTTTCTGAGAGGTATGTTGTTTGTGAATGGATTTCCCCCACAGTGTAAGACCGCATCTTTAAGTATTTTGGCATGATTTGCTTGTCTGATTGGTATGTTGCCAACAATATGGTGGTGATCGTTTTTCTGTACTTATAAGTGGTTGGGAAGCTCATCCCTCCAGCCTTTTAGAACCATGGACAAGTAGGGCGCAGTGGCTATTGCCCGATCTAAACCATCGTTTGATTGCGTGTAGTCCAACAAACACTGACTTCAGATCCTTACTTCATTGCTCTAATGCCTATTCAGAAAATAAGGCGGTAAACTGTACATTGGACTTGCTAACACAAAAATTACCATCCTTTCGCGTCTGCCATCCTTATTCTTTATGTTTTGTTGCATTCAACCCTTCCATCAGTGCTAAGTATATCGGAATCATCCGGGCATACATATATAGGTCAAATTGGAAGAAGTATTTTACTTGATCATCAAGTGACACCAGATATTCTTTATGGATACCTTAGCAACATTCCTTGATGATACGCAGAAGCATTTCCACCTGCTGCATATAGGTGTCCATTTACGTTGCTAGCTCCCCGTCGTGCTTCTTCTCCAACTTGTTTTTCATGTTGACAGCATTAGCAGCAGAGACTTCCTCATATGCAATATGTATGTCTTCGCTTCTATTGTGGAGATTTTCTTTTAGTTTACTGCATCTCTCTAACATAGCAGGGTCCAGACTGTCCGCTGTGGCATCAAGGCGTAACATCATGCATGCCAGATAGTTAGCTATGTGGTCTTCATCACGCTTGAAAGCTCTTCCCGAGTGTATGCCTCTGATGGTTGCAGCTAAATACACACCTTTTTCTATCACCAGTGTATCAACACCACTTTCTTGGAGGTTTTTCCCAAGTGCATGTAGTGCTGCCATACATACATGAACCTCTGCAGGCCTCAGGATCGATGGACATCCTTCTGACTGCTGTAGCTGTATGGCCCGTTCATACAAGGCTATGTTCAAAGTTATGATGATTTGTCTCTGAGGGCCATGTCCAAAGTTATGATGGTTGGTCTTTGAGGACCAACTACACAGGCAGATATCTCTTGCGTGAGTGACAGCACTGTGTAAAGGGTAGTCATATATGTTGGAGGTGACTTGAAAAGAAACTCTATCTACTTGCTGACCCGAAGACTGAATGACCAATCACCGAGTTGCAGCACATGTTGGCATCACGTCTGTCTTTGTAAGACGCGGCCTTCTTGTGGATGAAGGTGTAGGTGACAATATATATTCATATGAATCTGTCATCTCACGTGATGTATGGGATTCAGCACCTCCGTCAACTTTATTTGTTGCATAACTACTTACATCCGATATCTTGCTATAGTCTTTATCAGGTTCACTTTCACACTTGTATTGTGTATGTTCGGTGCCTGCTTGTACTTGATATTTAGCTAAAGTGGATTAGTTGATAATGTATCTGGTATACGTAGCGGTGTGTTAATTGTATCATCAATGTCGTTGTTGCTGACGTTTTTTTTGGTGCATGACAATATGTGTTCCATGGATGGTGTCTTTGCCACATGGCGTGTACTCTAAAAAAATCAATGTTATCCACTGCAAAAACAGACTGGAATATCTCTCTTGACAAAGTCTGGTATGCATACTCTGAATCCTGTATTTTCCATCCGTGATATAGCTTAATATGGACTCGATAGCCGCAATGATCATGAATACTTGTTGGCCACGTATACTTCAGATAATACGCTAGTAAGCTCTTTGCTTCTGGTGTATTGAGTGTGGTAGCATGACTGATATGACATTTCAGTGGCATGTTGGAAGCTCTCTTTTTTTTAAATTTGTGCTTGATTTGTCTGGTTGTCAATGTATTGCGCACTAGTAGTTGACTTATCATGTTAATTATTGATTGTGCGTCATCTTTTCTATGTCCATCCACTTACAAGGAATGAGGTCCACGCAGTAGAGCTTCTAGAAACATCAATGTCCAAGGGGGTTTTGGTAATTATTTATTGACTCGGTGCCGCTGAACTTTCAGTTTTGCGACTGCAAAACCTTTTGCCTCGACACACTTGCAACTTTCAGGGTATTGGCTACTGTTGGTTAAGGATCATAATACATTTCAACTGCTTCACCTACATCCCGTATTGCAGATATTATCGCACTCATCTTAGAAACAGGCTTACAAAACTGAGCTTCAGGAATATGTTTACTGATCAAATCTTTTACATGCTTCTTATGATGCCAATCATCGTTATTCTATTTTGTTCTAATATGGCTTCATATTTGTCATTAACATCATTCATAGTCAAAGATTTATTCCCTGATACTAATTCAGTCCTAACATATCTACATATTTGTGCATCTGCATTTGCCCTTACCAGGCTTTCTCTCTGAACATCAGTATCACTATCAGTTGGTTTGCATGCTCTCTCCGCTAAGCGGAAGCATATCTGGTGGTACCATATCACTTGCGCAGCCGCATCACCTGAAGCAAAGAGAATTGACACTTTGGATCGTATTAAGTTATCATTTGTTTCTTCTTTTATTTTGACTAGAGTTAAACCTCTATTCTCAGTAATAACCCGATAAAGTTCTTTATTATCATCACTGACCATCATCATCTATCTGGTTGAAAAACACACACTTTTAATTTTGGTTATCGTTTTTATTTTTTTTTGGTCGACCTGTTACAAGACTATCACTGACTCTCTTTGTTAGACAACCCATTCTTGGCTGGAAACTGTTGTTACTAGTTGATGCTTTAGCTCGGTTTTTAACTGTTCTAATGTGTTGACCATTGATCACAAGTTGTCTACATGCTGGATGGTAACGGACTTTCTTCAGATCATCTTCAAACAGTGAAGACAACATCTCAGTCAATTCCTTGTACTTTGGTTCACCAAGTTCTGATCGTCTTTTTGCACAGGCAAACATATCTTTGATGTGAAGTAAGAATGGCTTTTCCACTAAGGTACCAGATGAAGTTAGGCACACCGCACCCGCATCCATATTCTTACAACTGTAAAAGGAAGTATAGAATAAATATATTAGGCCAACATCTTAATTGTAATTACAGTAAATAAATGACATCAGGGTCAAATCCAAAAATGGTCACCCTTAATCACACAAAAAAAATCAACTTTTAATATTGGATTAAGTTTTCAAATGGTATTGTAAGGTCATGATTTACAGTCTATAAATTCATCTTTTCCCCCTAAATTCTATGTCTTTGGCGAGATACCCTCAAAAAATTGCGACGGAATAGAATTTGAAATTGTAATCAGTAATTATCTTTTAAACACAGAGGGATCAATTAAAATAAGCTTTTCTAATGTATGGTTGGTAATAGGTGGTTCTGCACATTAATTTTGAAATTGTATGGAATGATTTAAAGTGGAGGATTTGCGTCCCGCCGCGCTGCCGTCACGCTATAAAAGATTTATTCAAAGCCATTTACTTTAAACTGATTGACTATCACAAACACATAACAAGTTCACTTTAATTAATATGCTTTATGTGATACATGCATTATTTTCAGTATTTTCGGTATTTATAAACTTTTCTGAAAACCAGTAAATTAATAAACAGGTCAAAATAGACTTTCTTTATTCCGTTTCGTTACACTTCTTGTTTACGTAACCATAGCAACACATAAGAAATATTAGTATTTTATGTTAATATTGTTTGCTTATTTCCATAGGTTACATTTCATAGGCGCTGTACAAACCTATAAAGTAAGATAATTCAAATACCTCTTTGTCAGAAAGCAAATGTTAGCTTTATCACCTCACTACCTCAACTGTACCAGCACCTCTGGCCCTGAAATGATAAAAGTACAACTGGACTGAGGGCCTTTGTTCATAATCTGTTTGGTTGATAATATACAAAATGCTATAGGCTAGTTGGTAATGTTTGTATGATGCTCTATATGCTACAAGACGGCAAGGAATATAACATCAGGGTGTAAAAGTTCGATAGATATGATACGACGAGGTGCTGACTATATAAAACAATGCACGTAGAAAGCGTAAAATTGTTATGCCAACATTTCAATAAGTAAACTACTACTCATTTATAAAAGTATGTATTTCTGATAATACTCAACATGCTATAGTTCATGGTAATGTTTGTATGACGTTATAGGGCCTTATATGATACACTAGGCATGGAGTATAACATTAAGCTGGCTCAAGTTTTCGTCATGCCTGGATTAATACACGAAATATGACAGATTAATAAGCACTCAGTAAGATAAAACTTACCTGATATATTATCCATTAAAATTCAGAAAGATTAGCTTTTATTAGGATATATTCCGTGTAGCCTACTAGGTAAATTGTAAAAATGAGAATAATCAATGTTCGTCTGCTGCTTCAGGGAAATTACAATCGAACTGTCTGCATCTTGATAATGCTATTATCATTTCGCGCGCGATTATTAGAATACTACGGTAGTTAAGAAGCACTTTAAAAATGAAAAAATGTAAACTTTACGGTGGCTCTAGGGAGCCACTACAAGTCCATACTTAGGTTTTCAAGAAGTGATTTACAGAGAAAATTTTTGATAAGATATGGCGGTCATCTTGAAATTCAATAGGGCCGTCATTTATGTTTGACGGCAGTGTTACCAATGGGTTAATTGATATTGAAAACAGGGTTAGCCATAAAAAATCATGCCTATAGCTGCTATAATAAGAATGTTATTGTCATTTTTCGATAAAAAAAAGGTGGCTATTTTGAAATTCAAGAAGGCCGCCATCATGATGTCAGAAAAAATTGAACCCTGCATTTGTGGATTCAGCAAACCCAAAACATTAAGAAAATGCAATAAAATCAATCTAGGCAAACCTATCTCGCAAAGCCTGAAATTTTGACACCAGACTCCTCACTATGGTGTAAATTTTAGAAAATCCCTCATTCCCTAACAGTAAAGAATTAAAATTAGGCTTTCTTCTGAAAAGCTGTATGGGATCTTTCGCAATTGGAATTCTGGAACACGAAAACCTAATAACCGAACGTTGGGTAATCCACCATTTATTGCAATCATTGTTTACGCATCATTTATCAAATACCTGAAATAAACCCTTGTATAAACCATCAAAACATGCACATTTATTTTGGCGCACGTAAAATCTACAAAGAAATAACATCGATGTCGTCATCGTCTTTAAATATAGCTGATTTATCATTTCCTATTTACAAAATAAAGTATGTAAGGATAAATTAGCTTGTTGATGACATGATTCGGTAATGTTTGTCCGTTGTTACCCATGTGTGTAACACAGTGTTATCTCAGTAGGCACATTTGTATCATGCCAATACAATCATCATTCAATTATGAGTAATGACTAATGCGAGAAAACATCCCCGGGAAACACGAAACTCAAGCAATGTAAACGTTTATTGAATGAAAATTTTAATAGTTCTGGCCGTGTTATCACATTGTACTTACACAAGAGATATGCTTAAGATGTCAAGTAACATATCCCTGCTTATACGTTGCCGGATATTTCCAGCAAAATTACATCATCAGGAATATTCCAAAAGACAAAAAACCCAGGGGGTGAATTAGATACATTCCATACTTGATTCGATTATTGTAAAGCAATTACTGTTACATAATGAAAGAGATTGTAGAGAGATCTGAAAGAGATCTGTGCTTTAATGAATTTTTGATTGGATGCTGTAAAGTTATCTCTGACTGATGAATGAAAGCATGGAATTACAATGAATGAAATCATGCGGGTCTAATTAAACAATATGTTGGGTGGCATATTGATCAAATTGTTAAGGAAATCGAAAAGGTTGGCAGTTACCAGTGGCGTAGCCATGAATTTGGTAGGATGGGGAAGGGGGAATTGAATTGAACCGACACGATATTTAGTGGTGTAGTTGAGGTGACACCAAGAGGCGTCACTTCGAGCGCAAATGTGGACTTGTCAGCGTGGGGTCCCTTGTGGGGTGCAGGGGGAGAAGCCCCCGAAAGCTCACGCAAAATTGACATTTCAAGGGCAAAAAAAAGTATGTCACAACGCATAGTAAAAGATGTATTATACAAGTCAAAATTCATGTGAAAGAGAGCTATAATACACCATATACAAAACACAATATTTTAAAATGAGCCTGTTCTGTACCACGTGCACTCCGACACCCCTCCCCTTCTCTCCCCCTACTCTCTGTGCGTCTTACTTCATGTATCTAAATAGAAAATCGCACAAATGTTTAATAGATCATTACCTAAGAACCTTTTTCTGAGAAAGCGTCTTTTTGAAATCTACACACATAATAAGCACCTAAAATGTCAAAAGTTGTTGAACCTACGGCACCAATCTGAACCGACGGATTAAAATCTGAACCGACGGATTAAAATATTGGGGAGAAGAGGGGTCGCCCATCGTCCCCTCTGGCTACGCTACTGGTAGGTACTATTCTCAGCCGCGTTAGTTAGTCGACCATTTTGACGGGGCAGGAGAGTAGTGTAAAATATTAGTTTTACCGACTGTCTCAATTTGTATAAGCATCCCATTTAAAAAAAAGTTAATATTTGAATAGGTATTTTTAAAGATCTGATTTACCGACTAATCTCATAATATACCGACGAGTCTCAATTCTTTTTTTTTTTTTTTTGGGGGGGTTGGGGGGTTGGTACACCCCACGTCCAGTATTTACGCCCTGAACATACTGCAACAGCGCAATGAAACTAATGAAAATCCCACCTATTCATTAGTATAATATCCTGCATATGTAGGATTAATGACATTGGGCCCGCGTATTCGCGTAAATATTATCGCATCAATATTTCTGTGTAGGGTTTTTTTGGTTTCAAAATTTGTTTCTTTTATTTAAAAACATTTATCTTAATATCTCCATGTTAAGCTCCGTTTTAGTTAGCATATAGCATCAATTGCCAAGGACGGTGTACATCAAAGAAAATTTAAGGATACTCTATGTACGTCAATTATTTTGAAATAGGAGGTTCACCGATTTCTCTATATGAATGTATACAGGGTAACACTGCGGGGTATACCGCCTGCACAGAAGGATACGTTTAAACTGGACAAAATCTTATTTTTACTTCTTTTTTATCTAAAAGCTGTTGTCATAAATGAAATGGTTTGTAGTCAATCCATATCATGTGTATTTGTATTTATTGAAGTATATAAAGGCGGAACATGTCATTGTAAAATTGATGGGAAGTTATGAAATTGTACAAAAACAAGAAAATGTTGTTTTTTCATTCCACATTGATTTGAGTTAATGATATGTGACGCCGTAAGATTAACGAGCTTATACTTCCTTTGTAAGATAAGAGATATTTAAATGAAGTCAGTCGGTATCTGATGCAGGCTTTAAAACATATTTTCACGGTCATTTCAAACAATAATAAATCTATAAATAATTATTTCCGTACAAAAATGATGTACTATCATCACCTAAAAAATGTTTCTTTTCTCTTGCCGTCTGCGCATTTACATTCTTTTAATGATAAGTTTTATATCGATTTTCAAACTATATATTTATTTCTACGTTCCTTTTATTTTACTCAACTTGCTGTTATTTATCTTCATCCTGTTATTTATCTTTATCCTGTTATTTATCTTTATCCTGTTATTTATCTTCATCCTGTTATTATCTTCATTCTCTTATTTATCTTCATCCTGTTATTTATCTTCATCCTATTATTTATCTTCACCTGTTATTTATCTTCATCCTGTTATTTATCTTCATCCTGTTATCTTAATTTTAATATGTGTATGATTTATTAGGGCTTTGCTATAAACCAGTAAATGCTGTGTTTATTGATGATAAATAAGAGTGCTCCTACATGCATATGACAAGTTTTAATTATACAGATCAGTAGGAAATGTTCCCGGATTAGGCAAATTTAACTGCTGTGTTTTATTACTGATATAAAGTAGTTTAAAGTATGTGCATTTGCTCGAATCATAAACTGCAAGATGTAAACTGGAAAAAATAATATCTATTACTAAAACAAAGAATTGTTTTATTCAGATTTATGGTGTGGAAGCTCAACGCATTAAATATTTTTACTGCTGAAGCTTCCCCAAGTGTGTTTACAGGCTTTGAAATATGTCAAGGACGATTTGCAATCGTCACTTTTTTTGAATTTATAGTTTTATTAGCAATGACAGCTTAGATATCACAGGGGATGCATATGTGGGGAAGATTGTTTAACCAGGGATATGGTATCATATCCCTGGTTTGACTTAAACTGAACTGCCGAATAGAATAAGGTAGATTGTGTAATGCGTTTCAATTGTGACTACACACAAATCTTCCACGTGAGAAATGAAGAAGGGAAATCAAATTAAATGTACATGAAAGTACGAGTTTACCCACTGCAAGTGCCAATTAACGGCGAACATTTTTTACTTTAAAATAAAGCAAAGTTTTTAACGTTTTACGTTACATTATATGTATACACTATTGCAATAGATTTTGTTTCTAAAAGATATCCACAAATAAAGTTAATACGTTCTATCGGTAGATTACATTTTCTTCCATGACTTCTTCTTAGCTATGTACCGGTACTGTAAATATTACCAATGGTTCGAAAAAGTGTGCAGAATTCAGCTTAAAGGATTAGGTCAGTGGTCAAGCATGTTTATCATATAGAGGACTTTAAGAGAAACAAAATGGTGAGAAACTACTTCAATATCTTGCTCTATTAAGGAGATATTGAAGTTTAAAGGATTAGTTCAGTGGTCAAGTATGTCCATCTCATGCAAAAGAGGACTTCAAAAGAAACAAAATAGTGAAGAAAGCATTTAAAAACTTGAGATATTCAAGTTTAAAGTTTGGTATCATTTCTGTAGAAAAGACTGAAATCAGACTAGTTTTGATGTCACAGCCTCAGATTCCTCAAAATCTTTATGTGTTTTAAAGAAATTTATTTAATTATTTACTATTCAAATTTATTTTTCCTCAAGTATCTTCAGGTGGTATATTGTAAATACCCTTCTTTTTTGACATCGCATGGTTTTAAGCAACAAAATCGCGAGACAAAATATGATAGAATTATAAAGACTTTGAGGAATCTGAGGCTATGACATTACAACTAGTCTGATTTCAGTCGTTCCTACATAAATGATATAAAACTGTAAACCTAATTATCTCCTAAACGGAATAGGATTTTTGAATGCCTTCTCACCAGTTTGTTTCTTTTGAAGTCCTCTTTCATATAAGATAAACATACTTGACCACCTAGCTAATCCTTTAAAGCTGTCTCTCTATCTAGAAATGACTGGTGTAGTAAGTCTACAATGAAAGGTCATCCTCAGATTCTTAACAATTGTTAATGTATTTCAACAAAATTCATTTAACTTTTTCACTATTTGAACTATTTTCCCGCAAACTTTCTTGGTAGTAAATTATACTTTCCCTCAAAATTCTATTTTAGTACTTTTCTGACATATCCAATGGGTTTCAAGGCACAACATCGCAGAACAAAACATGATAGAATATATAAAGACTTTGAGGAATCTGAGGCTGTGATGTCACAACTAGTCTCATTTCATTCCTTTCTACGCAAATGATACCAAATTTAAACTTAATTATCTCCTTAGCCAAATAAATATTTCAATGCTTTCTCCACAACTTTGTGTCTTGTGAATTCCTCTTTCATAGAAGATGGACTTGCTTGACCCCAGAACCAATCTTGTAAGCACTTTAGGAGCCGCTCTGTGTGCTTCCTTCTGGTTTAATTTCTTGCATTGTCAACACTTCATTTTCATTTTCCTTTCTGCACTTTGTTTATTCATACTGAAATATTAAAAACAATACGTGATTAGTTATGAAAGATACTATGTAGTAATTGATCAATACATTTTCAAAGCATCAAGTTTCCAGAAAAATTTCTAAAGAACTAAAGAATGTTAAACGAAACCACTCCATACTAGGGTTCCATGAATTTTAAGACGACAAGTACAACGCATTTGATCTTAATTCAAATTGTTATTAATTTCTTCAAAATGCGCTTTCGACATTTTAATATTTGTTGGAGAAACCATAGAGCAGAATTTAAGTTATGAATTGAGACAATCTAAAATGTGTTATTAAGTACAGTCATCCCCAATCTTGAAAACATATAAACCATTAAATTTTAAAAGAATTTTGCAATAGTTGAATATGCATTATGGCTAACTATTGCGAAATAGGTCCATGGATCGCAATGTTCTCTTCGTATCGGGTGGCGTGTGTACCGGAATGTTCTCTGGTGAGTCGTTTACGAAAAGTAATAATAATGGAATTAGGTCTGAAACACGGCGTAAACATATAATCGTAAGAGAATAAAAAAATAATGTTAATAAAATATATGATACATACTACAATACAATTTTCTTTTCTGTTTTAGAAATTAGATATACTGAGAAGATCTAGGCGGCAAAGTGAAATACCGTCATACAGACAACAGCAAGCTGCAATATCAGGGTTGAAGAATGTATGTTCTCAGCTGAAAATAGAATGTAAGTTGATTAATATTAATTTATGTATTAAGTCAGATAGAGTTTCTATATCTATATTCTTGGAGAAAACGTCTGGAAGATTTAAGAGGTGTATTCACGAATAACTATCTCTGCGACTAAGAATTTGATATTTCAATCATATTTTCACAACCCCATATATTTTGGAGTGGGTAATAACTAACTTTAAGTTGTCTCATGACAACCAAGTCCAAAAACTGTCTCATCATCAAGTGCAAAACCTGTCTGTTAAAACTAATTTTAAAAATTGTCTTAACATGGCCCAACACTAAATGGGAGAGTGGGGTGTCGGCCCTCGGGTGGGGGGATTCTTGAGTGGTTTTCAAGAATATCTATTATCTCAAATAATCTGCTATTACAAAGTGACAATATATATATTTTGTTTTAAAGTGTTTTTTCAAAAACCTGTTTGGGAATTTTCTAATAAAACTTCATAATTCCGAAGTGATACGTCAACGATCATCCATATTTAATATGCTAGCTTGTTAGTTTGTGTAATTTTAGTTATGTACACATAGCTCTAATTTTGCTGAATAAGTTTGTATAATCTAAGGCAAGCTTAGGTAATAACTCGCATGCAAGACGACTAGCCAGATTGAGTAGTGTGACAAAGGAGAGTGCCGTTCTCCTTCTCCGGCACGTTATCGCACAGAGAATAGTTGAGCAATGGCCAGATTCGTCTGCAAGCCTGCCTATGCACTGCATTCATGATCCTTAAATTTCTCTATTTACTCTAAATTTGTATACATTATGATTTGAAAAGTCTACCGTGAGATAGAGCATTTGTTTCACTAATTCAGTTAAAAGATTTTCTACACATTGTAAAATAGTTCTCCAATTGTTGCTTCTGCTCGTCCCACATTCGTCTGAACTAGCACTAAACAATAAGAAATAATTTGATCTGTTCTTTATTAATGACAGCGGCAGGCCGGTATGTATAAGGAAAATCCGGTTGATTTATATTTGATGTGCTTCACATATCAACAGGTGTTCCATACATGTTTAATTGATCGAGTACTTGAGGATGATTAAAACAACATGTTTGATATGTTTCTATCATAGATGATGAGAACATTTGTTTTAACGTTAATGTACAAACCACCATTTGGCCTATTGAAATACATATTTCAGTCTGGAAAAGGTAGTGTGTTTTTTTATCTACACTTTTGCAGAAGTGCACAGAAAATTAGGAAAGGGGTTAGTCGCCATGCCGCGGGTACCTCCATTTCAAGGAGCTGGCGGCCGAAAAGTGAGGATTATTTTTTATTGAGTCTCAAGAATATTCGACCACACATTTTGTGCAAGTGATAGCACTGAAAACCTTTGATACGAATGTTCAAATTGATCATAGTGATTTTTATAAATACTTCAGTAATATTTCAACGATGCGAGTATCTATAATTAAACCTATATCATTTCGAAATCCCTTTGTCTTCTCAAAAAAGACGCCCTCACTTTCAACCGAGAGCTCCTTTCAAATTCCCATGATGTATAAGACCAACTTCTGCGCTTGATGCCAGCGCATCGGTTTAGGTTTCTTTGGAAAATTATCGGTTGAATTGTATAATCCGACTCGAAGCAATATTCCAAGAATCTCACGGTTGTGCGCTTTATCAAGATTAAAAAAGTCCCCGCTTCTCCTCGTCTCGCCTTAGACCACTTTGCCTTGAAAAGCATGGATGTATGTATAGGCCTATCCTCCTTACTAAATACCTCATTTTTTTGGGGAAAAAGAATTATCTTAAACTGTTTAAAAGCGATTAATATTGATGTAATTTGGTGTATATATGCATCAATGTTTATGGTTGAGTAGCAAGGCTTCCCAAATTTCCTGTCTACCACAATACAACAAATGAATTGGGTTATTTTCGAGGAGACGTGATGGAATTACAAACTGCTCAATTGTTTGTAGTCGTTGTTTTAAAGCGAAATACATAAATCACACTCATATATAAGTTACTATGACGCCCGAACCAGATCCAATCAAGATTATAACGCAAATAGGTGTTGCATCTTGTGTACCATCATCAGGCCTAACATTTTTCTATATTCATCAGTGGTTTTAACTGTGGGACGATTGAGTATTTAAGCAGTAGATCCAAGCTGGTGCAACATGTACCCCTTACAGTCTTCGAGAAAAAAAATAAGGATAAGCATTAGAAGCAAATATAACAAAAATCCTACAAAATACAGAAGAAGATCTGATCTTATTACAATTAGTTGTCTACTAGTTTATACCATTTAACCCCCAGCCCAACTTTGCAAGTGTTCACCAACCTGAAAGACACCCTTCGGCCACCTGATTCGCCCCTGATTCTGACTTTGTTGGATAAGTACAAGTTCGCCCTTGAGTCAAGTCTTCTTAGCACTCTATGTATTGGATCCGTCCTTATACTTAGATCAATAAAGCATACTTCACACTCTACAGTATTCACCCCTTTACTCACGTAAGTCAAGTCTACTTTGCTCTCTATAGTCTGGCGGATCTTCCTTAAGTCTGTCATGTCTACAAGTTGGCACTCTAAAACTCTTTCATTTCCAAAGTCAACGCCATGCCATGTGTCTTGGATATCGTCCAACGTCATGCCATGTGTCTTGGATATCGTCCAACGCCATGCCATGTGTCTTGGATATCGTCCAACGCCATGCCATGTGTCTTGTCAACGCCATATCGTCCAACGCCTTGGATATCGTCCAACGCCATGCCATGTGTCTTGGATATCCAACGCCATGCCATGTGTCTTGTTTATCGTCCACGCCATGCCATGTGTCTTGAATATCGTCAACGCCATGCCATGCGTTTTAGATATCGTCCAACGCCATGCCATGTGTCTTGGATATCGTCCAACGCCGCATGTATCATGCCATGTGTCTTGGATATCGTCCAACCCCATTCCATGTGTCTTGGATATCGTCCAACCCCATTCCATGTGTCTTGGATATCGTCCAACGCCATGCCATGTGTCTTGGATATCGTCCAACGCCATGCCATGTGTCTTGGATATCGTCCAACGCCATGCCATGTGTCTTGGATATTGTCCAACGCCATGCCATGTGTCATGGATATCGTCCAACGCCATGCCATGTGTCTTGGATATTGTCCAACGCCATGCCATGTGTCTTGGATATCGTCCAACGCCATGCCATGTGTCTTGATATCGTCCAACGCCATGCCATGTGTCTTGGATATCGTTCAACGCCATGCCATGCGTCTGGATATCGTCCAAATTGTATTGTCAGCACGCAAAGTTATTGTAAACAACCACTGTAGAATAAAATCGGTCAATAGCACATTACTTTTAAAAGAAGGAACAATTCGAATATACAAACTTTAAGTTGGAAGTTGTTATGCCTGTTTTTTTGGCCCGAATTATGTTATGAACCTTGATTTCAATTCCTAATAGAACTACTTAAAGGATTAGTTCAGTGGTCAAGCATGTTTATCTTATATGAACGAGAACTTTAATAGAAACAAAATGGTGAAGTAAGCATTTAATAATCTTCTTCCGTTAAGGAGATTAAGTTTTAGTATCATGTCTGTAGAAACGACTGAAATCAGATTACTTGTGATGCCACAGCCTCAGATTCCTCAAAGTCTTTATCAATTTAAAAAAAAGTTTATTTAGTTCTTTCACTATTTGAATTATTTTTCCTCAAACTTTCTTCTGGTGGTATATGATAAATACCCTCCCTAGATTCAGTTTTACCACTTTTTTGACATATCCCATGGTTTTAAGCCACAAAATCACAGGACAAAATTTTATGTATTAAAGACTTTATCTATTTTGTCCTCATTTCATTCGTTTCTACACAAATGATACCAAACTTTAAACTTAAATATATCCTAAACGGAATAAGTTTCAAATGCTTACTTCACCATTTTGTTTCTTTTGAAGTCCTCTTTCATATAAGATAAATATGCTTGACCACTGAACTAATCCTTTAAACAAATACGTTGACACATAGAAGCAACGTTACTTGTATACTTTGTTGAAAATCTATTAACAGCATTGGAAATAAGAAAGAGCCATCAACATTCGGTGGAAATTCCAATTCTCAGCTATCAATATGCTAGAAACGATAAACCTATATGATGGTATTATTTTGCTAGGTAAATCTATTGTTTTATTATCTTTGTCCCAATGTTTAAAAGAAGGGGAGCTGAATGTGATTCATATTTTTAATTTGTTCATACCCTTAGAGGGTTAGTTCAGAGATCAGGCAAGTCTATTTCATACACTTATATTAAAGAGGACTTCCAAAGAATAAAAATTATTCAGCATATTGATTTAGAAATCATCAAATCATCAATGTCTACGACATGGAATTTTGTGCTATTAGTAAAATATAAGAGAATGGTAACATTTTATTAATTTGTTTTATATTTTCTTGACCAATATGTTGTCATTAATCATATTATGAACACGCCTAATCACTTCCTCTCATCTCGATTTATATTTCAGTATGTAAAGGTGACCCATACGCAGGTGCACAATGTCCAGGTACAACAGAACACTCAGCTTGCGCATCATGGTCGGAAATTTGTAACGGAGAGCAATTGTGTGGCAAAAGCGATCGTGAGGCGTGTCTCAACAAAACGATAGCAAAGTATGGTGTTGCGAGGGAGGATGAGTGCAGTGGAGAAGAATCGGAAAACTTTTGCACTTTGAAACATTACGAGCCTCCAAGTAAGTTTTTGATCAAGTAAATCTGCTCAGACCCGTATCACCAACGTGGGGATAGGGTGGGGTGGGTGGGATGCGAATTCGAATATATATATATATATATATATATATATATATATATATATATATATATATATATATATATATATATATATATATATATATATATATATATATATATATATATATATATATATATATATATATATATATATATATATATATATATATATATATATATATATATATATATATATATATATATATATATATATATATATATATATACATATATATATATATATATATATATATATATATATATATATATATATATATATATATATATATATATATATATATATATATATATATATATATATATATATATATATATATATATATATATATATTATATATATACATATATATATATATATATATATATATATATATATATATATATATATATATATATATATATATATATATATATATATATATATATATATATATATATATATATATACATATATGTATATATATATATATATATATATATATATATATATATATATATATATATATATATATATATATATATATATATATATATATATATATATATATATATATATATATATATATATATATATATATATATATATATATATATATATATATATATATATATATATATATATATATATATATATATATATATATATATATATATATATATATATATATATATATATATATATATATATATATATATATATATATATATATATATATATATATATATATATATATATATATATATATATATATATATATATATATATATATATATATATATATATATATATATATATATATTGTAATATATATGGTAGAGTCGTTGACTCGCTGTTCAGGACACTGAATCATACACACAAGCGGTGGATCACTGTCTCTTAGAAATATATGTTCTTTATTAATAAATTGGAATAATTCTTGCATTATGTTGGGGTCATATTTCCTGGGTAATAACTGAAATAAAAGTTTGAATTACAAAGTGTGCCATTGCTTGTCAACTTTCAGGGTATTACAAACAACAGGGCAACTAAGTAGAAAATTGGGGTGGCGTCAGAATTTGCCCGACAGAGGGTCTTGGAGAAATTCCCCCAAATATCTTAGTTACATGCACAATTTAGAAGTCCCCTGGGCGGAGCTGTATGCCCCCTTTCGTAATGCTGGTACCCCCTGTTACGATCATCATTTGTTGTGAAATTCGAGATAAAAATGGTAAGAAAGTAAGATGAGAAAGGTCAAAGGTAAGAAATACGACATTAACAAGAAGGTTATCATCGATCGATAGAATTGATACCAACGAGTTCTAAATGTATATGGACATGAAAAGGCAACGTTACCTGTACAGTATAAAACACCTTGAAAGTAGAAAACATTGACTATTTACAAACAGTTTTAAACTTTCAAGGCTTAATAATGAATATGCAAATTTGTTTTCATATTTGTGATAATTGTATGCAGACTTGTTATGCTGGTTTATGCAAACTCTTTGTATTTCATTCAATATCATAATTGTTTGTAAAGATTACGTTATTCTGATTTGAAGGTCAGTGGATCTTAATCATACCCTCAAGCGTTGTGACTGATTTAGTGTTTACATGTACAAGTTTAAGGATATATAATCCCAGAACATATACCATCTGCATTTAAACGGAGATTCCCACAAATTGTAACTTTCCTAAATATTTCGTAGAGGGCTGTTAAAGAAAGAAATTGGTGGAAACACCATGTTGATATCTTATTCCGTTTAGAAATAATCCATTTCAACGACTTCACCAGCAGACCAGTCTTGTTGAAAAGTGACCTTTGCAGTGTATACTATGTCATAAAGTCAGATAAAATACAAGTTTTTGTGTATTTCTAAAAATAAAATAAGTTTTTCTTTTACTTTGAGTGTAAGGAACATGAGCAGAAGGGAATCATTTTTCTTGTACAGTGTTTCTTATATTCCATCTCAATAATTTAACAAAAAATGTTTCCAATAATTCAGAAAGAGACAAATAATTTACAAAGGAATACATACAGATTTGTCTTGAACCTGCCTTTACAGTACACTGTACACTGCGCAGTCGCACTGATAAAATCTTTCCAATAACTCCAAAACGGAATGTCTACTCCAATCAAATGGATTTTTTTTCGCAGAAAACTCAATGGTCAATGTGTGTTCCTTTGAAGTTGGGAATGATACTCAGAAAGAAATATAACAATTTTACAATGTGCAAACACTTATAATAATCTGTGGCTTCTAGATCACAGAGTACAGAATGATATTACAGCTGGAAATGTTATTTGTTATTAAACTATCGATGGGGAACTATCTGAAACAATCTGTTGCAGATTTAAAGTATGCAATTGATATCATTTATTTAGTCATTAAAGCTGGAGTGGGTTACGGGTATCATTTTCCGTGTTCGTGAGTATTTTGACAATAGTTGGACATAACATTGCGCAGAAGAATGTTTATTCATGCAACTTGCAATTGATAGTAGCCTATATTTGGAGGTTAGTCCAAAGTGTTCAAAGCGCCGACACTATATTTGGTTCCAATGCTAATAGCATAAGGAACCTATGTAGTGTATGTATGTATGTATAGGCTATGTGTGTGTGTGGTTCAAATCTAAATCATTAATTGCGGACAGATCATAGACATTCATCAGAGAAATTACTTGGAAAAAAGAATTAGCCTAGGCCTACTCACTTTTTTGTTTAGATAATAATTGCAAGTGCCCTTTCTCTGCTCCGTACACCACACAGTACTGCCACTGCACTGGTAACACTATAGTCCAGGGTTAAGCCTAACGTTACACTCTCCGTGGAAACCATTTTGGCCTTCCAACGTTCCAATTTGTATAGTCAAATTTACACCATCAGAACACGGAATTTTTTGCCGAATTAAGTCCAGCTGGTTTCAGTATACAAGACTGCTTTTCCTTCACATGGAAGAACAATTCTGCGTCATAATTTCGCGATAAGCTCATGAGTCCATCACGGAGTTTATCTATCACCTATTAATGGCGACCGTAATACAAACAAATCATATCATTTCATTGGCTAATTTGTTGGAAACGGACGATCGCAATCTATCGAACGACCGATTGCGATCGCTCATTGGTTGTATGAACAAAGTACTCCCCTGATTGGGATCACGAAACAATAGAAAACAATGCATGGCCCATGGTCTACTATTGTTTTTGGTGTTGATATCATGCATATTAATGAGTAGGCGGAGTTCAAAGTAAAAATCTTGAAATGTTCATGTTTTAGCAGCCGCATGTCTGTGTACATGGGTATGATCTACAAATGTTCAATTTCATTAGTATGCGTAGTGGGCGGAGCTTAATATAATTTTGATGACTCTGATGACTCTGATGACTCTGATGACTCTGATGACTCTGATGACTCTGATGACTCTGATGACTCTGATGACTCTGATGACTCTGATGACTCTGATGACTCTGATGATGACTCTGATGATGATGATGATGATGACTCTGATGATGATGATGATGATGATGATGATGATGATGATGATGATGATGATGATGATGATGATGATGATGATGATGATGATGATGATGATGATGATGATGATGATGATGATGATGATGATGATGATGATGATGATGATGATGATGATGATGATGATGATGATGATGATGATGATGATGATGATGATGATGATGATGATGATGATGATGATGATGATGATGATGATGATGATGATGATGATGATGAGAAAATAATTTCCTCGTTCTGTTACACCAATAGAATATTAATATTTCGCATGCATTTTTCTTACCTTTGACTTCAACCTATTATGTATTTCTTTACAAAGATTTTAATCTGCAAGATGCATTGTGGGTTATAATGACAAGAAATTTCCCGATTAGGAGATCTGATTGGGAGCGTGAACCGGACTGATGATATTGTTGGTGGTGGTGGTGGTGGCGGCGGCGACGGTGACGGTGGCCGTGGTGGTGGCGGCGACGGCGGTTGTTGTGGCCTTTTCTGTAAAGAAGTGACTGATGTAATAAATCTACTATGCTAGCTTGGCGCCCTCCTCCATGAAATTCATAACAATTGTTAAATATTAAGAAAATTGTTATAACATTTTTACTATGTGAATAATTTTTCCCAAAATTTTCTTCAGGTGGTGAATTCTAATTATCCATACTAGATTCAGTTTTACTACTTTCCTGATATTTTAATGGTTTTTAAGACACAAAACCTCAGGACAAAATATGATATAATGCATATAGACTTTGAGAAATCTGAGGTTATGACGTCACAATTAGTTTGATTTCAGCTGTATCTTTCTATACAAGTTATACCAAGCTTTAAACTTGAATATCTCCTTAATGGAATAAGATTTGTGAATGAATTCTTCACAATTTTGCTTCCTTTGAAGTCCTCTTTCAAATCAGATGAACTTGCTTAATTGACCCCTGAGCTAATCCTTCGAGAAAGCATTTCCGTTTTTAAACATGTACACTTCGCTTGAAAGAGGACAGTAGAAGAATCAAGTTATTCAACAAATCATGTTGTTGTTATTATTTAAGTTTAAAGCTCTGAGAGAATTTTGTGCAAAGGGTTTATATCAGGTTTAGAGTGACACCACACAATCACCACACGTCTATACATTCTACTAAAATATATTGTACTCAATTGAAAGAACAAATATTTGTATACATGTATATGTATACATTGTTGGCATAATATGTTGATATAAAGAATAGGCTTACATTAAACCCCATCTATATTCAAGTGTTTCCAAGCATTGCGTAAGAAGTAATTCATACATAAGACTTGACATGGAAGTACCTGTATGACATCACACTATTGTATTATTCTTAAAACAGTCACTTTTAAGCGCATTTTTTGAATTATTGATTATATTTTTGAAACGGAACATGATATGAAAGTAGATTGTTCACAATCAATTGCGACTTCAATTGTCTCTATCAGCTAGATTGCACTTGCTTGACCACAAGAATATTGAATCCTTTACAGACGACGGCCAATTCTTATCATAATAATCAATTATTTTGGGGTCACCAGATCTTTTTGTATGCGATTTAGTCATTTTAGATATGCCGAATGATGTGTTTTCCAATTTTCTATGAAACTCCTCAAACTTCATAAAAAGCATCATCATATAATTTTATTTCAAATAAGATGCAAGCGATGCTCAATGGTCCTGAGAAAGCATCTCTAAGAAATTTGTCACCGTTCAAAAATGACATTTTGTTAATTTTTGATATTTTCATTTGTCTCTTGCTATATCAACATCTCAACGTTACCTTTATCTCTTCTCATGGGTAAATATTGTCCAATTGCTTTTAAGTTTTTAAATGGAGTGTCTCAGCACCCTTTTCTATATGAGGTCAGATTAAATATCAGAACAACTCCCAAGTTGGAAAACATGAAATGATGTGACTGCATATTAGGACTATAAAATTATTGATAAAGTCTTTACAATCTACTGAAATATAAGAGAGTGTGTAGAAATACTACATCGGATGTATTTCAGGTAAGATGTTGAGCGTTTCCAATATTTAACCACCGCGAAAGAAATATACAAATTCCAATCATAAACAGTCATGACAGAATAACTCGCAGGTGTTTTCGATGTTTAAGACTTTCTCAAACATAAACAATTGAGCGTCATGTACGACGCACTACTCGACTCACCACAGATACAGTATAACGTGTAATTTCCGCACCAATGCCAGTGATCCACAAATATAAAAAATATAAGTTTTATTATCATAGTCTTTTATCTTTTTTTTTGACGTGTGGATAACCGTGAACGGAGACACAAAGACCGCTTGTTCTGCAACTTTTTTCATAATGCATACATTTTGTATTGAGAGGTACATTTTGAATTCTTTGCAATGACAGTAAATGATATTGAAAAATGCTCATTTACACACAGATTGCTGGAAAGATTAACAAAAATGTTAAAGTTCTACCGAAGGATTATAAGGACTTTTTTTGTGGAAAATATTATGAAAAAAATCGTCATAATTTATATAAAAAGGAGCCCCATATCTCATTTTTGTTTTGCCGAGCCAAGAGTTCTCTCGGCGGTCCTGGGCGAAACAATGTGCCATATTTTCAGTCCTTGAACTTATAAAGTGTTATACTTCCTTGATTAAATAACCTTAACGATATTCCTGTATATTCGTAAAACTGTATGGACCGTTGCAAAATGAGTCTAAAATTTGAAACATATTATCGTATTTGTTTTCATTGTGTGGTATTTTCCTATTTTACTGTTTTTAGCAACTTACTTAAAGTTGGCTTTAAAGGTCTGAAGACCAATAACATATATTGACCACGTCTCTTTTTAATTTCTTACAGGATGTGGGAATGACTTCAATCTCAGTGGAAACTTCAGTAAAGTGAATATATTCACGCCCGGATACCCTCAAAGATACGAAAATGACATGTTTTGTTTCTGGAGAGTAAAAGTTCCTGAAAATAAAAAGATTAAAGTTGTATTTCGATTTGTGCAGACTGAGGAGAACTATGATTATCTCAGCGTAGGTACGGGCGACCGGTGCGAGCCTATTGACGATACGCACTATTTAATCTACAAGCATAGTGGATCAAGACTACCTGAACCGTCGGAATTCACTGTCGATTCGAGTGAGGTGTGGTTTAGCTTTTTTGCCGATGGATGGGATAGCTATGCGGGATTCTTTGCTGAGGCGTCGATCGCAGGAGAGAATGGTAACACATGCTCATCTTTAATAAATGCCATTTTAGCACTTTCGCAAATTGATACAGAAAAAAAAAAATCCAGTGGCGTTTCATGGTTTACATTAATCACCAGCAGCTGCTTACTAACATAGTTTGGAGCATAGCAAAATGTAGAAAAGGTAACCAAATACGATTGATTTGACATCAATATGTCCGGTTTTGTTGTCTTCCCACCATTTCTGAATTGAATACAATATTGCATGACTTCCCTAACTCATTAAAAGCTGACCCAATTATTTTCAATGTGTTATGTATTACAGAGATTCAGCTGCCATTCTGATAGGTTTGATAAATAATGATCCCTTAGAAACCAGCGTCAAAAATTGACGTCATCACTTCCGCATGTATCTCTATAAGCAGTTTTCGCTGATTGTTTAACTGCCTAGTATCTTTTTAGGACTAAATTGTTTGGTTGATGGTTGATTGCATGATCGATGGTCTGTGAACATGTATAGCAATCTATATCTTAGCGCAATCTTATAGTATTTGAATTATAGTTCATCATGGCGTGATCAATTTTAAACTTTGTGATGTATGACTAAAGGCAGACGGCTCAAAATCTTTATGTAATTCTTTAAATTTTGTTTCTAAATCCCAGTCACTGATAAAAGATTTGATGCGCTTTCCAAAGGCGCCCTGTAATTCATCACACATATGCATACAATTTTGCATATTGAAGTCTGAGATTTCTAAGCGATGTAAAAGGGTCTATTTGTAACTGATGTTGAAGATTTTTTGCTGCTTTCATGATTTTAATAGATTTAAAACAATGAAGCATGCACACCTCCATGTACATTTTAGTGTAAGACTTCAGCAATACGTGAACGGTATTATTAGATAATTAAAGGATTAGTTCTGGGGTGACACATGTCTACCTTATATGAAAATAGACTTTAAAAGACAAAAAAATGGTGAAGGAAACATTCAAAAATCTTATTCTGTTAAGGGGTTGGTTTAAATATATGTCTTACCTGTAAAGAAATGACTGTCGTACTAAGTCTACTGTGGAAAGCTGGCGCCTTCATTCTCATATTCTTAACAATTAAATGTACATTGCATAAATTATATAAATTGTACTTTTTTAGTATTTGAATTAATCTTCTTTGAACTTTCATCAGGTGGTAAATTATAATTTTAATTATAATTATAATTATAATTAGATTATGTTCTGTTATACTACTTTTTGACATATCCAGGGGTTGTTAAGTTACAGGACAAAATATGATAGAATACATAAACACGAGGAATCTGAGGCTATAACATCACAACTAGTCTGATTTCAGTCGTTTCTTCATAAATGGCACCAAACGTTCCACTTGAATAGCTCCCCAACGGTATAAGATTTTTGAATGCTTTTTTCACCATTTTGTTTCGTTTGAAGTCCTCTTCTAGATGGATGAGATGAGACTTATTTGATCCCTGACCTAATCTTTTAAGCTACTATTTCAGCTTTAGCTTAACTTACATTTATTGCCATAAACTCCCTGACAGGTTACGACGAACGAATAATTTCAAACTTTAAATGACGTTTTTGGCGTTACCTATATGCATTTCCCATAGCTTGTAGTCATTTGAATATTTGGGCTAAAAATGGTAACATGTACTTGGTAACATGTAAGTCATATAATCTTTTTTATTATGCATTTCAGCTTCTGTGGTAATTGAGAACAACATATTTTAACGATATTCTAAAGACTTTTAGCCTATTTACGTCCATGTACCATTAAATATCAGAATTCAGCAGTACGTAAATGACATTCTCAGATAATTAAGCTGGTATTTATTACTTCAGCTTGACATACATCTTTTGTTACAAACTCAAATGGTTTTTCCAACAATTTCCCAAACCCAAAACAATATTTTAAATGTCGAGGGAATTAGACAAAAATTGTTTGTAGTTCGAAATCTATAGAATGTGTCTTGTGGTTTACGACATGTTGACAGGCTACGATGAAAAAATCAACCAAATCCAACCCTAAAATGACGTTAAGCATCCCGTATCTGTCAAGTAATTTGTAGAAACAAATTAGCTTTAACGACAACTTTCAAACTTGCGACCCGAATGATATGGGTCACGTACCAGTAATGCGCATTGACAGTCTGACAACATGTGTTTCGTTTAACGAAAATGTTACGATACAGATGCATTATTATGGCTTGTTTCCTTAAAATAGAATGCGGATCAGATGGATTCAATGGGTGATGGATTTATAATCTAATCAAGACATAGGAAAGACACTATTCAGGAATGTCTTTTTCCCAGGGATATGGATTTTTCTAAATAAGATATCCCTATTTTTACATTCGGAGTGTCTTGATCAATATTGCATAAATCTGTCAGTTCGTCAAGAGGAAAAATATTTTGATCCTTTTCTTATTTTATCAAAAGAAAGACTTTCTTCGTCTGAAAATTTCCAATATCTTAGTGGCTTTTACGCTTTTCCCATTTACAGTATTATAGCATGTAGTCATTTTAATTGTTGGGCTTAAATTGGTCACAGTATATAGCATATAAATGTAGGCCTACTACTTGTAGTCATAAATATTTTTTCATTATTCATTATAGCTCCTGTTATGATTGAGAACCACAACAAGGAACCTAACACATGTAAGTATGAGTATGATAAAGATGTGAAGATATCCTCTAATTGTCGTCTTAGTTCTTTTTAATAATCTCTTAAAAGGAAATATCGTCATAAGAAAATTGCTTACACGCCCGTGTAAATCTCTGTTACATATCAAAGATGTCAATTTGGATGAGGTCATTTATCGAAAAACTTGTACATACAGGTGACTTCACTTCCGCTGCAATAATTGATTGGCTTATCAGTATTTGTGTATATGTCTTGTTCAATCAGAAACGTTTAATTTCACTGTCCATCTTCAACTTGACATGATAACTGGCCTTTAAATAGGGAATATTTAAAGTCACCCAACTATTATAACTGATAAATTAATTTTGCAAGAATATTTAAATTCACCCAACTATTATAACTAATAACTAAATTTAGATACAAAAATCATCAAAAATCACCTGTTGAATCTGACATGTATTTTCACACTATCTTCAGAGTGCTAAAAATGTCCACACTGATTTTTTTTTAAAAATTGATTGCGCCTCAAATTTGAACACAGTTACCCGCTGATTCGCCGCGTGTCCTTAGTTGTTTAGTAAAACTGAAAATTATGTAACACACACAGTAGTCCTTAGATAAATAGTTGTATCAAATCTTGTCCAGGGTTCTTACTTGCTTAGCAAAAGCTAATTTTTTGGTTTATATCCTTAAAAAGATAACATAAATTAGGACTGTATTATTGTAGGGTAAGTCCCTTTACCCTACAAGCAATTAACAATGATAAAACAACAATTGTTTTATCTCCGTCCACTACTTTATTATTGGTCTTTTTCATTGAGTAAATAGATAGTTAGATGACAAGGTCCTCGATCAGTATGTGAAGCACGTATGGGTGGGTGTGTAGGAAAGATAGGGGGGGGGGGATGGGGGGGAAACAATCCCACATGTTTTCCAGTATAAGAATTACGGTCCTAATTGGTACAGTATTATAAAACTTACCTCTTTTGTTCTGAATTTCAAAGCTTTTCTGTAATAATTGCAAAAGGTTACATTTCTATTCAATTAAAAAAATGATAATCCAATGAAATTAAATGCCACAAAAACATTTACGCAATAAAACTAACTGTTTGTTATCTAGAAATCACAAAACTAACTTTTACCTGCATGTTAACAATGTAACCAAGTTGTTTCACCGAAAATAAATCCGTTACTGTTTTTATCATATTTTTCGCAGCTTGTGGTGGAAAAGTGAAGCTAAAGTTTGGCAAATCGAAGACGATAACATCACCGAACTTTCCCAGGCAGTACGACAATAACTTTCAATGTGATTGGATCATAAAGCTGCCACGTGGTCGAAGGATTGGGTTGAACATCAAAAACTTTGGATTAGAAGAAGACGCCGTAAGTATTACAAAATTGGTGTAAACTAGATGTAAGTTTGAGTTTGGTTCAATCAGTACCAAGGTCACGGTGGCAATAGAAAAGTACGAAAAATTCCAAAAATTAAAGGAAATTTTCATGAAATGAGTGATAATCTATTTTGTTCTGCTTTGAAATTAGAGCAAAGAAATCTGATTGTTGAGTTGAATCAATTAAACACGGTTTTGAAAACATACTGCCATAAGTCGGACACATGATCCAAAACCGTTAATACAACCACTTCACTGATTACCTATTCGCCAACCATTATCTTTAAACATTTATCATATGTATACAAATGTCTAAATAAGCAAGCACCTTCCTATTTATCTCATTGTTTAACTAAATGTCCCAGCAAAGAGCTTCCACACATCCAGTAATGGCAACCCGACGTCTTTCTTGCCCAAGAACCAGGGTGCAGGCGGATGGCAGATCCTTTACTGTAACTGCTTCTCACGAATGAAATAGACTCCCTTTATTTATCATACTCTTACCTCCTGTTGAAACTTCCAAGAATTCATTAAAAAGTCATATTTTTATTTAACTTATCTATTGACTTAATGAATCATTTATTTATGAGAAATGTTATCTTGTTTATTGCCTTATGTTAACTGTTTACATCCTGTTTATTACTCTCTGTATATTTATAAGCGCTTTGATCTTCTTAGGGAAAATGCTTGTATTATTATTATAAATTATAAATCATTTAATTCACCATGGTTTTACAGCCGTTTTGTTCAAACTTTTAGTACTTATTGACACCATGCCATGGAAGACAATCAGACAAATTATTAATATAAAACGATGAGTACTGAGTTAATCTGACTATTTGAAGGCGACGAAAGCTTATATTTAAAGATTTATGGACACGTATCAAGAATTGAGCTTAATCGGAAGAAAATATGCTATAAACAAATGAAAAAGGGATGCACACATAGCAGGAGAAAATAGTTTGATGTTATTTAGTGACTGAATGTAAGTGGTGCATCACATTTTATGCATACATTAATACTTTTTCGAACTCTGATAAGCCATAACTCGGAAACTTAAAGGATTAGGTCAGGGGTCAAATAAGTCTATCTTATATGAAAGAGATTTTTAAAAGAAAATAATGAAGAAAAAATTCCAAAATCTAATTGCGTTAAGGATATATCAAAGTTTAAAGTTTGGTATCATTTGTGTATAAACGACTGAAATCAGACTAGTTGTGATATCATAGCCTCAGATTCCTCAAAGGTTTTTTGTATTCTATCAAATTTTGTCCTGCGTTTTTGTGGCGTAAAAACCATGGAATATGTCAAAAAATAGTGAAACTGAATCTAAGAAGGATATTTATAATATACCACATGGAGAAAGTGCGAGGAGAAATAATTTAAATAATGAAAACATTAAATAAACCTTCTTTAAAATACATTAGCAATTGTTAAGAATGTAAGGATGAAGTCACCAACTTTCCATAGTAGACTTACTACACCTGCAGTCATGTCTACACAGGTAAAACAGAGATTTGAACTTGAATATCTCCTTAATGGAATAAGATTTTTGAACACTTTCTTCACCATTTTGTTTCTTTAGAAAATCATGTAGCTTAAGGTAGACATGATTGACCACTGAACTAATCATATAACTACTGCAAGTGGTGTTGATGTAAGGTAAAGACTATTCTGTTCAGATTTTATAAATAAAATCTGTACCTGGCCTACTACAACTACTACTGCTACTGCTGCTGCTGCTGCTGCTGCTGCTGCTGCTGCTGCTGCTACTACTACTACTGCTACTACTACTACTACTACTACTACTACCACTGCTGCACCACCACCACTACCACCACCACCACCACACACCACCACCACTGCACCACCACCACCACCACCACCACCACCACCACCACCACCACCACCACCACCACCACCACCACCACCACCACCACTGCTGCTGCTGCCACCACCACCACCACCACCACCACCACCACCACCACCACCACCACCACCACCACCACCACCACCACCACCACCACCACCGCCACCACCACCACCACCACCACCACCACCACCACCACCACCACCACCACCACCACCACCACCACCACCACCACCACCACCACCACCACCACCACCACCACCACTACACTGCTGCTGCTGCTGCTGCTGCTGCCTGCACTACCACTACCACCACCACCACCACCACCACCACCACCACCACCACCACCACCACCACCACCACCACCACCACCACCACCACCACCACCACACCACCACCACCACCACCACTGCACCACCACTACCACCACTACCACTCACCACCACTACTACTACTACTACTACTACTACTACTACTACTACTACTACTACTACTACTACTACTACTACCACTGTGTAGCTAGGTGTGTAAAAAGCTTTTGAAAAGTGAAAGCACGACCTCTTAAGGGCTCTTTTCAAGTCATTTCTTCTCCATAGAATACGTGATTCCAAACGAAATTTGATTAAAGTAAAAGGGGCACTTCATTTTTAGAAAGGGGCTCTTTTCCAATGGGGACACAGTCCTTCCGTATATGGGACTGACAAAAGTCGCCAGGTCCTACTATTGGGACAGTAATTGAGGGGCACTTTTTATTTTCAAAAAGGGCACTTTTAATATTACCGGGAAAGGGGGGGGGACCTGCAGCAGTGCCCCCATCCTACACTTACGTGTGTAGTAGCTTGTTGTTTGTGCTATTCCTTGATTGAATGATTTTGTACATCCGTGCAACAATTAAGTTGGTGCACAGAATCTATGAAAATAATCTTAACTGATACGTCAACTCTGTCTTGGTTTTAAGGATTTCTTAGAAATAGGAGCCGGTAAAAAAGCCGGAAAAGGAATCCTTTATCGCTTGACCGGGCGACGAGTAGGGGACGACATCTTGACGATAAACGATTCGATTGGATGGATTCGATTCAGATCGGATATATCAAATCAACGAGAAGGGTTCAAATTGACTGTCTCAGAGCAGCCAATCACCGGTGAGGATTCATAACCTCTCGAGTAGAATCTTGAAATGAGAATTTTAAATCATGAAATCTTAATTGCTAATGTATATCATCGAAATTCTATACTAAGTCAAATACCTGTCCGAGATATATTCTAATACGACGTCCTTCAACCGTTTTGTTCAATTTCAGGAGTTAATAAGTAATTTTTCAAATACTAAACGACCTTATCACCAATATTTGAATATTCATGTTTACTGCTTCGTGTTTAAAACTGATTAGCTCAAATTTGAATGCGCTTAAACAAACGAAAGGGGATAAGGTTTTTAGGTTTGGGTTCAGTACCAGGGTTTATAATGTTCCGGCCGACATCGCTCAACAGGAATATCTACACCGACATGACCAATATGACATTAACCAGTTATGGGACTTTAGTTGGAGACCCACCGGGGATCGAAACTGAGATGCTAGCTTGAGCAGCCGAAGCTTTAGCGCACTTTCAACTTTAAATTTAACCATAACGATAGCATTGAGTTTCCTCTGATTCGGGTTTCTTCTCCATCAAATATAATTTTAGACTCCTCAGCAGACGTGATGTGAACATTATGATATCAAGAAAACATAGGTACAATAACAACAAATTTCCTTTACGGGATGCCATGCCGTATATGCCACACAGAACATCATGATTCAGCGATGATCTGTATTGTTTTGATGTCGAATTCATTTCCTATCAATATTTTGGCGGGGTTTAATGTAAATTTTTTGAAATGTTTAAAGCTTTACAAGTGTATGTATGGTTTGTTTCTTATGTGGCATAGCTATGTTGTCAGGCAGTGTTTAGTTGCTTATATTGTCAAAATGTCATATTTCAATTACGTGCTTGGTGGGCGAGGCTATTAATAGCTTTGTTGAAGTCGACTTGTAAAACATGATATCTCTAGAATTGTAATTATCGTTTTTGGTATTGATAGCATGCATGTTATGAAGGGGCTGGTTTTAATTTAGAAATATGTTTTCTTAATTCTTATAGATTGTGGAGGCGAGTTCAAAATTCCTAAAATGGGCTCTGTGTCTGTAGCATCTGAATTCTACCCTATCCGTGGCTATCGTCTCAACCAAAACTGCCTGTGGGTTTTTGTTGCACCAAAGAAGGTGAAATTGAGCGTCAAGTTTGTGGACTTTGCTACAGAGGATGGTGATACGCTAAGCGTGGGGTTTGGTACGGCACCCTCGTACGACTGGTAAGTGACGTTAAGAATAAATGCAAGTTACAGGTGAAACAAAGGTGGAGCTTTTCATATTAATTCTATACATTAAGACGTGGTTTGACTCTCAGAATACTATGAGCATATTCCATATTATGATATTTTATCAAATTGTTTCGATAATCCGTGTGATCATTTGAAACTTGTGACAGAAATAATAAGCCTTCTAAATTTGTGTTAGAGACTATTCGGATCACCCAGCATAAAGAACACGTTCAAAGTTGCATGGTTGAAAAAGACAGTCCGGGAGAATCTTGGATTTTTGGTGTAATAAGAAAATGCACCAAAACCTGAAAATTTGTATTCATTAATATCCATAGAGGCCATTTTAACTTGTGATTACGTTATTTCAATGGGATTTGTATTAAGAGCACAGTAGTACTTGTGTAATGTAACGTATGGTGCATGTGCACTGTACCAGCGATGATTAAGCCAACACAGAATCATGTGTCGAGAGGGCTGTTCAAAAGGTCAACAGAAGTCATTTGTTATTTTATCGTGAAGTCCACGGTGAAATTGAAAAGTCCGCGGTCAAATCTAATGAATCCGGTATTTAATTTTGGTATCGGTTTTTCCTTTCAAAAATACACCCAGCGTTCTCATTAAAAATCCCATTTCCTTAACGTTATCACTAGTTACATTAGCGGCCTCCATGAATCGTGTAAAGAATACAAAGCTTTAATTTTTGGTATCTTTATTATTGCACCAAAAGTCCAGGATTTTTACGGACTGAAAGATAGGCCTACGTTTTCAAATTGAATGAAACATTCGCTACATTGAATATCGTGAATTGAGTATTCAGCTTTTGATAATTAAATATAAATAATTGAAAACATTATAAAAGACATACAGTTTCTTTTGCATGCATGTGAAAATTTAAGTAAAACCGTGAATTCACCCCACAAAAAGCCTCGGTTTATAGCCGATTTCCAACAAAAATAATTATTATTTTTAGACAAGGTGCATTTACAAAAGGAGCTGGAGGTGATAATCCTGCACGAACACAGTAACAGTACACCATTTCAAGTCCCTTAAGGTTCCTAATGAAAATGTTTTAATTTAAAAAAAAAATCTATATGGTTAAGAAGGTATCATGGGTAATATTACAAAATGGCGCCTTCAATTTTCCGAAGTGTCTCTTACCTTACCTCACACTTCACCGCGGAATTACATGAATTGATCAGGTCCAGTCTCCATTTTGATCTCGAGTAGAGCAGGCGTATTTTGCGTTCCTCTCCTCTAGTCTAATACCGTTGTGCATTTGTATTTGAATTTAACTCTCCTTTTGTCATCAGGTTAAAGTATTTAAAAACATAACGGGTGTGGCGTTTTACGAAGACCCAACACGTGTTATGTCACGATTCGATGATTATACGATTACACGATGGCAGTGTGTTCTTAACAAAAAGTTCTGACACCAAAGTATACTTCCAAGTACCCTAAGGTCCCTTATAAGATAAAATTAATTAATGTATACTTTTCATATGGTTTACAAGGTATCACGAGAGAGGTCATAAGATGGCGGCCTCCATTTTGCGAAGTGTTCCTACTCCTACCCCACCATCACACTATTCACTACGGAATTACAACTGATGAGCTCCAGCGTACATTTTGATCTCCAGGAGAGGAGACGTATTTAACGACGTATTTTATTGGCGTTTGGGGTTTATCAATGGAACCTCTAATAACACCGTAATTCATTTTTTAAACTATTTCATTCAAGAACATAGCGAACGTGACGTTTTGCCAAGACCCAACACTTTTGAGGTCACTAAGATCTAATAATTATTCGATTGACATAGGGTTCTTAGCAGAAAATTATGACACCAAAATTTACTTTCAAGCAGGGAGTTGTTATTTCCAAGCACCTTTAGGGTTCCTCATTAAAATATTTTAACTCATTAAAAATTTCCCTGGTTGACAAGGTATCATGTTAAACGTCATAAGATGGTAGCATCCATTTCGCGAATGTTCCTAATACTACATCCTAACCTCACACTATGCAATACGGAATTACATTAGGATTGCCCAATTGATGAACTCCAGTGTACATTTTGATCTCCACGAGAGAAGGCGTATTTTTCATTTCCTCTTGTCTCTTCAGAGCTACTGGCGTTGGGATTTTCTCAATGGTACCTCTATTAACACCTTGTTTCAGTATTAATAGTGGCTTCTCTCTTCAAACTATTTCATTCAAGAATATGGCGAACGTGACGTTTGCCAAGACCCAACACCTTTGAGGTCACGAAGATCTAATAAAATTCGATTGATTATACTTCAAAGTACCTTTAAGGTTCCTCATCAAATTATTTCAAGTCATGAAAAATGTGCATATGTTTGACAAGGTATCATGATGAATGTCTTAGCATGCGGGCTCCATTTCCCCAATGTTCCTAATCCTACCTCAACATCACACAACGGAATTACATAAGATTGCACAATTGATCACCTTCAGTGTATATTTTGACGTATTTTACGTTTAGTCTCCTCTCTTCAGAGCTATTGGCGTCATTTATTTTCAGTGAAACCTCTGATACTTTGTGCTTCAGTATCTAAAGTGACTTCATTTTTATCATCAGGTCAAACTATGTCATTCAAGAACACAGCGGACGTGACGTGTTGCCAAGACCAACACATTTGACGTCACGAAGAATGCCATATGGTTTCATTTCAGATCTGATGATTACACGATTGACAGAGGGTTCTTGGCAGAAATTTATGACACTAAAGTATACAGTAAGTCAAAGAAAACGTTTTTCTCGATGAATGTTTACGATGGTTTTATTTCTTATATCCTAACTTACATTTGAGTAACGTTTTGTGATCTGAAGTAGGCGATGATTAGTCCGGAAAATACCTTAATGCTGAGGATCACCCAAATCATTAAGGTATTTTCCCATGTAAGTTCACATATATGATAGAGGTGTATTAACAGTCTGGTAGCATACCTATTAATGGGAACATAAGATTCCTAAAATGGGAACATTTTGCTACATGGAAGCCGCCATTTTTGATCCTTTGCTATCCTAACGTTTAAGCCTTATGCAATGTTACATATTTAAAATCTTTGCCAGGGGAAACTTGAAAATTATGAAAATACCTTCATTACTGTCATGGCTGCAACTTTTCCACTCCCATTTGATATGTTCACCACGAAGTTTTCGAAATATTAGAAAAAATAGACAATAGAGCTAGGCTTTTAGGCGCGAAACGGCCATTTTGAAAATTCAAATGTTTTTCAAAACAGTGAGTTTTAATATTTAAAGTACATAACTTAGAAACTATGACATTTTATCCCCACATCTGAACAATATGGCTGTATGACTTCAATATTCTCGTGTGTTTATAAATGTTCCTATTAATTAGGCACGCGTCCGGACTGATTAAAGAAAATATTTGGTGTAAATTCGGGTTGATATCTTATTCCGATTAGAGGTAATTGCATTTCAAAGATTTCACCAGTGTGCTGAAAAGTCACCCTGCAGTTTACGTGTGATGTCATACTTGCAAATCCAAGATAAATCTTTATGTATTTCTGTGAAATTACAATGCGTTTTTTTTTTCATTTAAAGTGTAAGGTACATCACCAAATTAGTGAAGCATATTCTTGCAAAGTGCAAGTTATACTCCATCTCAAAAATTTATAAAAAAATGTTTTTCATTATTCAGAGAGAGGTAATTCATTTTCAGAGAAATACATAAACATTGTTTTGGATCTGCAAGTAAAACATCACATTTTACACTTCAAGATCACTTTTCAACACACTCGCACAATCTTTGAAATGCAATAACTCCTAAACGGAAAAACATATCAACATGATTTTTATACCAAATTGTTTCTTTGATAGTTTTCTATCTTAAACATGAAAATGACAAATCATGGGAGTAATTCCTTTAATATGAAAAAACTCCATATGAAACATCTTGCGGTACTGCATCATACGTCCCATATACTTTTACTGTGTAGACACATGGATGCAGAAAATTCTGTCAAATGTTCACAACAATCTATAAAAACCGATGTCTTCAAGAGGATTTTCCTAGAAAAAAAGTATTAAATGGCTAAATTCGTGGAACGAAATCTATTGGTTTGACAATTTTTCTTTCATTTTAAACAGTTTTGACTATATTATTTTAAAAGTGGGTTTACCAATGGCTGAATGGAGCCAATACTTCTTTGAAACCCATCCGCGTGTGTTTGATGTGGATATTGAAACCCGTCGATCTTCCTTAATTGTACTTGGGCTAAGTATATATATATATATATATATATATATATATATATATATATATATATATATATATATATATATATATATATATATATATATATATATATATATATATATATATATATATATATATATATATATATATATATATATATATATATATATATATATATATATATATATATATATATATATATATATATATATATATATATATATATATATATATATATATATATATATATATATATATATATATATATATATATATATATATATATATATATATATATATATATATATATATATATGTATATATATATATATATATATATATATGTATATATATATATATATATATATATACATATATATATATGAAAATAAAAATTCACGGAAATATTTCTTTAAAGATTTGAACATCTTCATCATGTTAAAAGATTTTCTTCTAGCGTATACATTCCATACCTCTGACTCCCTACAACTTTACACCACTTATATATTATATTGTTGACCAAGTTCAACAAATTATTACTGTATCATCGTATGCTCTTATTCAATACCATTTGAAGTCTGGATATAAGCATTGCGGAAAACAGGTTTCAATTTTCTACGAAACCTAGCCATATCATTTTTTTATTTTCACACAGAATCAAAAAATAGAGTGAAGAGAGGAAAGAAAATCGAACCAAATAGAGGTAAGTGCTCTTGCGTTACAGTACAATTCAGTCCAACATAAACATTAAATCGGGAGAGTTCAGTTCTCCCGTTCGATATATCGAGACATGAGCTGTAAACAGTCAGAAGACAAACTCTTTACGCATTCCACCCACTCGGTTTTATGTGTATGTAATGAGCTTAATCATGTCATTTGTTGACGATGATTCATACACCTAAACGGACAATTGAAGGATATATTATTGTAGTAATTTCTTTCAATTATCAATTTTTTTTTTTAAATTGGTGAAATGTGAAAAAAACTGACGACATTAAAAGATATATAAAAAAACTAAGAACTTAGAAATCACTCTCCCAATGCAAGAAAATGTACTCGCTGCAGAATAATACTTTTAAGTATGTGTCGTAAAAATTAATTTCCTCGCTTATTCAAACAAAATGAAAACCTAAAAGTTGCGGCAACGGTCAGGGGTACAGCAAATACAGGATATCGATGCACTATTACAACAAAATTAAGCCCGAAGGTTTGTTTCAATTTCGCTGACACTATTGAAAAAGACTTTGGAAAAGGCAGTGTAAATCACATGACCGCAATTCTAGCCTAACACATGCAGTATAGCATTGTTGCCTGCCTATATTCTCTAATCTAAATTTTTGGATGCAATTTAAAGACGTTTACAAGTGTCAATGATGAAGCTCCTGATGTAATATCATTCATTTCAAGTGCCAAGGATATCATGGGTATTTTTCTCGAATAACTTTACAGGCCTATGGTGAATTTTGTTCATACACTCCAAAAAATGTCTGGTAATTAAAAATGTAATCAACATACTTTCTGGTGAAAACGACCAAGGAAGATTTGTTAAAATACCCGGCGAAATTTCATCAGTAAAATTTAGCTACATTCCATCCGCTTACTCATAGATTTTGAAGATATATTATCACCAATCATGCCAATAGCAATGTTCTAACACAAAAACACCAAGTCCAATACAAAAAATAAAATAAAAAATGTGCCCAGTTGGATGTGATTAATTCCTATTTTAGGCCTGGGTCATAGTGTTCATCTGTAGTGTAACATTGTGAGTAAGCCTAATGTTATAGGCTAGGCATTACACTGAGTTACATACAATACTAGACCTAATGACATGCTTGCTAGACCTGCTTACTCATGGAATTCGAAGACAAATAATTACCAACCATGACAATAGCAATGTATCAAAAACATGAAAACGTAACGGCAATGAAAAAACCTCTTTTTTGATTTATGTGACACTCATTTATCCATTCTGCCAAGTCTGCTGACTTCACATGCGAACGTTAAGCTGAACTAATGTAAGCTGCTGAACGTTAAGCGCGTATATGTACGTATCGTACCATAACAACGGCAGCATGCTTCGAGGCAAAATTGGCCAATCAGAAGCGATGTCTTACAAGCTGGACATGATTTGTTAAAGAGATAATGATTTTTCACCAGGATAGTTATGCTAAAAATTAAAACTATTAAAATGGCACGAAAATAGCCAGAAACGTGGTGGAAAATATTTTAACCAGGAAGTTTTTACCAAACAATTTTTTAGAGTGTATTATCACGAAAATCTTCACCAATTCCTTAACGCGCGTGGGAGAATAGGGTCATTAGTTATCTGTCGCCATGTTGTCCTGTTATTTACAGCTGTACTCGTTTCTGCCTTGATGCTGTATCCCATCTCATTTCTTTCTCTTACAAGAGTTATTACCGTCCTCCCATATGATGAAGTCATATCATTTGGTGTTCGACAAGTACTTGTGCCAATCCCAGTAAAACAATGCATTTGAGAGCTTCTGGTTTTCGTAATTCTGAAGGTTCAACGAGGGGAGGGGGGACTACTCATGCTCCCAACCCCCAGTTTGAGGTCTGGACGACCGCAAGGTTTTTCTGTAGGGATTGCCTTCCGTTAGCCACCAGCTACAAAAAGTATTATCTGGGTCACCAACGAGGAGATGTGGCATACGACTTGCTGGTGACAAATTGAGAATTGCTTAAGTGACGTCAGAAACCTCGCCGAGACCCATGTATCAGCCTTTGACCCTACCCTAGCATGGACAGATCTAATAATGGTTGTCAAACGTGCACGGAATATGTGTGAATATTTTGAGACTCGAGAAATATGCGCCCTCACTTTTCGACCACCGGTTTTTTTAAATAATCTCAACAGCACTTTTTTAAGTTTAACAACAGTTATCACATTTTCTGCTTAATGTATGTGTATATATCGAGGGTTTTACGTCATGATTGTAATAATGTGGTGATTCACACTTATGAGAACATACCATATTATACTTTATGATAATTGTGTTCCTTTGTTTACGTTTCTGAGAAACTTGACCTATTCTCCCACGCGCGTTTCTGGAAAAATGAATTTCTTTAATTTCAAACAGTTAACGTTTAATGTTCAACTGAATGTTTTTACATAGAGGGTTTAATGTTGTAGTAAGGATATGATTCACACCCAAAAGGAACACTGTGTTCGTGTAGTGTTGCGACAGTTGCTTCAAAATATTAGCGGTAGGTTTGAGCAAAAAGCTATGAGGCAAGACACATTTCTTTCCCATCTGTAATTTTGAGCAGTACGCTCTTAAAGGATTGATAGCGTCCCATAAATACTTTCAGCAGTGAACGACGCCGTGATGGTAATGTCACTTCCGGTTGTCAACTTTAATTATTGATCGCGAGAAATGTGCAATGTTATCGATCACACATCCGGCGGACCGAACATATGGGCCTACATGTGTTATCGATAACTTCACAGATTTCTCGCAATCAATAAGGAAATTGTAAACCGATAGTGACGTCACCACCACGACGGCGTTCACTTCTGTATTGAATTATAGTACCATTCCTTTAATCTTAACGATTTCTCAGATCCTTTAAATTAAGGATGTTTAACGTAATGGGAGGCCGCCATTACCATGCACGCCTTATACACTTTCTGTGCATACAAACTTTCAACTGTTTTTAGGAAATTTTAGGGAATAATAGAATAGTGAATACGTTCAACACATATCCAAGGGGTCAAGAAAGATTTTCCTTTTGATTTTGTTCAATGATTCGATTCGCAGAGGGAATATCTTCTGACATACATCTATTCTTTTACCAACACAGTCGTTACAAGTTAGATTTCAACACAATCATTTTCAACTAGATTTTTAAAAGATGCAACAATGTAATTGGTTATTTGGCATTGGAGAACAAAAAAAGTATGTCAGCTCCTATACAATCAGATTTTCTAGAATTCCTAAAAGTATAGATTACATCTATTTGTCCGGTTTTGGTCTCCCGATCAGGAGATTCTTTACAGAAATATCCTACAATGCATTTATCCCATTTCAAAATGTGTATATAATCATATAAAAACCTGTGACCTATTATTATGTGTTACAGTCTCGCGTTCACAATATTTCCTGAAGAAAAAAAACATACTGAAATTTGGTTCGAGAACTATTTCTGACTAACGTTATCATAAATATTAAATCACTCTTTTGTTTCATTGTGTTTTTCTTTTAATTAAGCGAAGCTTTTAGAAATGTTAACAACATAAAGCGACTATACCATAGATTACACCTAAGCTTTATTATTAATAGATCTTGTCACAATCACCAGATCGAGAGTACGAAGCGGGTTGTGATTCTTAAATTTATATGAACAAGCAGAGATTCTATTCACTTGGTTGGATATCCCGGAACTTCGTGACCCGAGGTTATCAGACCGCGCATAGTTACCGTGCTTATTGGAATGCAAACAAAGTGATCAGCTGCGTTTGTTTACATGCCATACGTATCGCACACAGTGAACACATACGGATTTGCCCACGTGTATCCCACAAAGCTTTGTTTTCACTGCAACAAATGACGTCTTCTCCCGGAAGTGACGTAGCACTAAACAATTAACTACGCACCAGAAATAGCTTTAACTTCTAAACAAAAAATGATTTTAAATTATGTCAAAATCGCATGAAAGTTTCTGAGGTGTGGATTAGAATTACGGCCTTGTATGTTGTGATGTATAAGGACAGGACGGCTCAAAATGTTTATGTCTACTCAGTTTTACCTGATTTTCGTATGCACCGATATCACAAGATTACATGCTGATACTTGCTGATTGTGTACATTTATAAGCTTTTAAGGATGTTGATGCTTCTTCTTTTTAGTGGCAATCAATAATACAACGTCTTTCCAGTCTTCCCCCACCCCTTCCCCCCCCCCCTTCCAACTTTCGACCTTTCGATAAATACTATATATAGAATGCCACACTACTATTTTTCAATTACCTTTACAGCTTGTGGTGGTGAGATCAGTCGGGAAGACGTTGCGGGTCGAATCCGACTTCAATCACCAGGCTACCCCAACTCTTACGGCACGCTGATCGAGTGCTTCTGGTTCATCCAATTACCATTTGGAGGAAAGATACGGGCGAGATTTGAGATATTCAATACCGAAAAGTATATCGACGAGCTGAAACTTGGTAATGGTAGTGATCCCAACATTAAGAAGAGTCTCGTGCTGAAGACAAGTGGACAAAATCGGCCAGATGATGTCGAAGGCATCTTCCAGGAAATGTGGATCCAGTTTAATTCAGATTTGCGTCACGAGGGAAGGGGTTGGGTGCTGATCATTGAGCCTATACCATACGCCAGTAAGTGCATTTTTTAACATTTGTTTTTTAATTTAAAGTGCAAATGTGAACAATAGCCATATCAGAAAATAACTACGTAGTTCCGATGGGACAATCAGATGGTTCACTGCAGTTCAGTGGGATAAAAGCAAGTACACAAGACCAACAATGAAATGGAATGGAATGGCAGACACGTTGTTTGTAGAGCATTCAAAGGATTGAATATTTGCTTCATATACCGGATATTTAAAGGAAACATTAGGTCAAATATTATAGCTTGATATATGATACTGAAGTAAAAATAAACCAAAAAGCCAACATGAAATCTTATTCCATTCTCAAGTTATCCAAATTTGAAGTTGCAACATGGACGTTGCCATTTTGTCTAATTTTGTGTTGAAATAATGACATCATTTGACCTATGTGTTAGCACACATAATGTATTTCTTTAGAATTATCTTTGATGAAATTTTCTTTTAAAATTCTTTTAGATAAAGTTCTAAAGGCTTAATTCACCAATATCATATACAAATAAAAATTCATAGACCCATACAACCAAAAAAATGATTGAAATTCTTAGAAGTTAAAGTATTTGAAAAAGATAATAAAGAAATACATTAATACATTAATATTCTGTGGTGTATGAAATCATTTATGAGAGGGCGTATGAAAAAATTGCTGCTCCCATGTGAGTGTATATTAACAGTAATAATGCATTCATAAATTAGGAAATATATTCTAAATTGTATACAATATGGAATTTCTTCACATGGCTGATAATTATTATTATTTCTAAAATATTGATTTAAGAAAAAGCCAGCGTTTATGTCTCCTTTAAGAAGTTCTAAAAAAGTCGAATCGATGAGATATTATTTAGATAAAGTTTCGAGTGGCCTACAATGTTCAATACAACCCAATGCGATGTGACACTACATGACCCTTCCTATCTGTGGCATCAGTGAAGCTATCATTAATCTTTTGAATGTGCTCAAGAGATGAAGATAGTAGAAGATTACTTTCTCACTTGAAATCAACACAAAAACAAACAATTGTCGAAACAATGTATCGAATATTGTCTGTATAATACCAACGATCTTAGGAAGTGACGATAAGTAAGGATATAAGGCTTGATGTTTTTACGTGTTCAACTTTAATACGGAGAGGTGCAGTGGTCAGTGGTTAAGGAGTCATGCTTGTAGTCGAAAGGTACCGGGTTCGAATCCCGTCGTTAGCGCTGCATTGTGTCTTTGAGCAAGACACTTTACTCTACTTGCAACAGTCCACTAAGCTTTAATGAGAGTTATGTACTCTCATCCGTTGGCGCCATTGAAACCGGGGGTAAGCACCTGTTCTATGAGCCTTACAACTCGTATGGATTTAGTTTTAGCTTTAGCTAGCATCTTATGCAAAAGAGGAAGAGACAACCATAACTATTGACTGTGAAGCAAAGCTATAAGGAATATTCATTTATAGAGAACTATTGCAACCATGCAAAAATTGGTGTAAAAATTGTATAAAAACTATATTGATATAAATTGATATCTTTTTCCGTTTAGGACATTTCAAAGATTGCCCGAGTGTGTTGAAAAATAACCTCGCAGTGTAAAATGTGATCGTAAAGGCAGATAATTCTTATGTATTTCTATCAAACGAAAACTATGTCTTTCTTTACTTATAGTGTGAGGTTTATGAGCAGATGGTGAAAGCACATATTATAAAGTGTATGTTATCCCCCATCTTAATAAATAAACAAAATTCCAGTAATTTATGAAGAGGCAATTAATTTTCAAAGAAATACACAAAAATTGTCATTGAATTCGTCTTTGACATCATATCTTACACTGCGAGGTCACTTTTTAGCACACTCACAAGTTCTTTGAAATACAATAACTCCTAAACGTAAAAATATATCAACATGATTTTTACATCAAATTGTTTCTTTAATAGTTCTCTATAATTTATATGAAAATGAAAATTCACGGGAATATTCATTTAAGATTTCGAAATATCACGTGCTAAAGATGTCACAAGTTTCAAATGGCCGATGATACAAAAGTCTATTTTAATAGATAATCTTGATCGTCTTAATTGTTTCGTCATTGCTTTGACATGGTGGCGAATGGGTAAAAGTGGTTTTACCGTTTTGGCATAATGACGAATGTACAATTAAGAGTGTTTAATTGCAAATTAATGATTCATAGGTATATGCTTTTTGTGTTTTTGTCATTATTTGATTATCAACAGCTTAAATAATTTGTAAGTTGTAGAAAATAAGGAAAATAAACATATAAAACATAGTACTATGCGTTTCGTCTCTTTGTCAAAACAGGAACGACTTAAAAAGCATGTCAAATTTTGGCGATATGGCAAATCAATTATTGTTGTTGTTAATTAACATATCAACCAACACATCGTCCCTCTTTCTGCATACTGACGAATGTCTTATTTAGGTGAAACGAAAATTGGCGCGAAATATTTAATTATCATTTCGGTATACTGACGAATGTCTTTGAAGCTTCTTAAAATAAGATTTTGCCTAAAATATCTTTATTGTAAGTACAATTGTGAAATGATTAGCCTTTTCTCTTTCCAATGATATATAAAGCGAAATAATAAGTTTGTATACTTTTATTTCATCAATCTTTAAAATTTTCCAAGCATTCGTCAGTACGCGGAATTAATAATTTTAATTTGACATTCGTCCCTACACAAATGACATTCGTCACTACGCGAATTACATTCGTCACTACACAAATGACATTCGTCACTACGCGAATTACATTCGTCACTACACAAATGACATTCGTCACTACACAAATGACATTCGTCACTACACAAATGACATTCGTCACCACACAAACGACATTCGTCACTACGCATTCGTCACTACACAAATGACATTCGTCACTACACAAATGACATTCGTCACTACGCGAAAAGAGGGACAATATATAAGTTAAACAATCAAAACTTATTTCTGTAAAACTACTCCGAGACATTTGAGGAACGAAGGCTTTGACAACATGTATAATCTGGTTTCAGTCATTATCGACACTTCTCTGATTGTGAGCTTAAAAACTAATTATCTCTTTACCGGAATAAATTTTCGTTTTCTTTCTTTCCAATATTCTAATATTTTGTTTGCTCCTTCAATGTAAGATGAATAATGCCGTACTACTTTAAGGCCAGTTACCGTCTCTAATACGCGGAGGTAAATATAATTCAATTCCTGTGTTTTGATTGGTCGAAACGCAATGGTACACTGTGCACTTACATTGGTAGACCAATCAGTATCGTTTTGGAATAAAATGTACGCCGCCACATGTTGATAACGATAGATGGCCTTTATTCTATTATTCACTTAATAATATGTTTCTTTTCATTCAATAGAATGCGGAGGACATATTGAAGTCCCGCTGGGTGGATCATTTGCCATAGGTTCGCCCCAGTATCCGGATAACTACCCACCTAATAAGTTATGTAGGTAAGATATCAGTTTTCAGAAAATTATTGACTCATACTTTAAGGAATAACATACCTGTTAATAAGAGGTCTGTTGATAACAGATCTGTTAATAACAGGTCTGTTAATAACAGATCTGTTAATAACAGGTCTGTTGATAATAGATCTGTTAATAACAGGTCTGTTGATAACAGATCTGTTAATAACAGGTCTGTTGATTACAGATCTGTTGATAACAGATCTGTTAAAGGATTAGTTCAGTGGTAAAGCATGTTCATCGTGTTTGAAAGAGGACTTCAAAATAAACAAAATAGTTAGGAAAGCATTCAATTTTTTTTTTCAATTCAACTCATTCTTTTTCCGATAAGAAGAAATTCAAGTTTGAAGTTTGGTATCATTTCTGTAGAAACGACTGAAATCAGACTAGATGTAATGTCACAACCTCAGATTCCCCAAAGCCTTTATGTATTTTAAAGAATTTTTTTTTTTCACTATTTGAATTATTTATCCTCAAACTTTCTTCAGGTGATATATTATAAATACCCTTATAGATTCAGCTTCACTACTTTTTTGACGTATCTCATGGTTTTTAAGCCACAGAATCGCAGGACAAACTATGATAGAATACATACAAACTTTGACCAATCTGAGGCTATGGCATCACAAGTAGTCTGATTGTAGTCGTTTCTACACAAATGATACCAAGCTTTAAACTTCGATATCTGCTTAACGGAATCACATTTTTGAATGCTTTTTTCACCATTTAGTTTCTTTTGAGGTCCTCTTTTATATAAGATAAACATGCTTGACCACTGAACTATCCTTTAATACCAGGTCTCTTATGTTGTCAGATGGCGATTGTATCCGATTCTCTAGGTTATCTCCATAGTTGAGACTAGAAACTATCAAGTTGGCTTCTATAACCAAGACGCAATTATCGAAGCTTTAGAAACAATGTCGACTTCACTCGTTCGTTGCTTTTTAGTAGATTTCACCTACTCGCTGATTGACAAAAAAATCCAGTCATTTAGAAATTCAAGTTGTGCAAGCAGGTGATTTCAATTCCAATTCGTTAATTAAGGTCGATATTGTTTTTTCCCAAATTATTCTTTTTAAATCTAGGTATGTTGTCACAGGACCGCAAAATCATCGCCTCTTACTCACCATCGCGGATTTTTACACAGAAGAAGTGAGCGACTATCTGACAATGACCGAAGGTTGTCCCAGCGATGACCGTTTTGCAGATAACGTATTATTTTGGCAACACAGTGGCTTCGGTCCGCCTAGGAAAAATCAGATAATACCACGTGCAAATACAGTCTGGATGGAATTTCATTCTAATCGTCTTTTCGAAGAAAGGGGCTTTTTGATTAATTTTTCGGACACTTCTCTCGAAGCCGGTATGTATATTTCAATGTCATTGCATGTTGCATGTTGAGTTAATGCCACTATAAACCTATATTGTAGGCACTGCACTCTGAAACATTAACCATGTCGATATGAAACTATAGTAGAGGCACCAGCTTGTCCCGTTCCACAGCTTTATTTTATATTGTAGTTGATGACAACCTCGTCACAGGTATACTGTAAAGGAGTATGCAATGTGTGCATATATGTACCCGTGTCTTAATTGTAGTTAGTGGAAGTGCGTGTATATATGCTGATATATAGCGTATGTATGTGTATGTAGTTGATGGACCTAGCAGAACCCCGTGGTCTCTATGGGATCTCCTAGGGCCATTCCGCAGCCTGCCACACACGTAACCGATTGAAGAATGGCTCAGAAGAGTTGTAGTGGATATAAAACGTGTTTCCATTATATGCGACTGCAAACAAAAGGGTGTGTTTATTTTCGTGGAGAACATACAATTAGGTTTATGAGTATAAGCAGTGGCGTAAGTAGGGGGGTGGGTGGTGGGGGGATGAACAGCCGCTCGATCCGGGCCCTAAAAGGGCCCTGACGAGCCCGTAAATACCGTTATATCGATATACCATAGCTGCCTATAGAGCCTAAGCCACTGGATATAAGACTCTTTAGAAACCGTTAGAAATACAATCATTCTGCAAAAATTAAGGGGAATGAAAAGTATGGACTGCTCTCGCGGAAACAAAACAATTATATTTAGTATTATGTGATACTATGCCAGACAAGTAGCTCAGTCAGATGAGCGTACGACTGAGATGCTGGAGGTCCCACGTTCGAACCCAACTAGTGATTTTTCCACAGATATGCAAAACGATACGTTGACATCAAGCGCATCAAGACGCACAGGTGTATCTTCGGCTTTACACCTTTACATTTTTTCCCCGCCAGACCTTTGGTAAAAGTGACCAATGGTTTGGTGTCGCTCACCGTCCATCGGATGAGGACGTTAAATGGCAGTCCCGACTGCAGGGAAGGCACCCCTGTTTGGTTCTCTGGACACTATTCGAGAAGAGAAGCGTGAAAACGCGGTGTGCATTTACTTCATTCATTCACTTCCAATCAAAATCATGCCGCTGATCTCGAGTGGCTGCATGGAGAATTATGACTGCCCTAAAGCGCTTTGAATACAGTGTAGTAATGCGCTATATAAGACCAAATATTATTTCATAACAATAAATTGTTATATTCTATTTAGTATTATTTGATATGTATATATATATATATATATATATATATATATATATATATATATATATATATATATATATATATATATATATATATATATATATATATATATATATATATATATATATATATATATATATATATATATATATATATATATATATATATATATATATATATATATATATATATATATATATATATATATATATATATATATATATATATATATATATATATATATATATATATATATATATATATATATATGTATATGTATATATATATATATATATATGTATATACATATATATTATATGTATATAATACCTTGCATATAATTAAATAAATGCACAGTGTATGATTTCACACCTATGCAACCTAACATATGGTCGTCAATGCATGGCTTTCTACGCTTGATGACGTCATTAACTTACTTCTTGCTGATGTTCTTTTTTCACAGTATCTTTGTCGGATACATGTCGACTCAGTACTACAGGTAACAAAAAATGTTGCTGATATCATACTGTTCTTGCTCCTATTTTTCTTAGCCTCACTTTCCAACTTCTACGAGGCAACAAACCTATCATGTATACACTCCTGCCATACTTTAATATGCAACAAGGGTTCTTTTCGTTGGATTGCATAGAATATTTAAAAGATTTTCATCTTTGATTTTGCACATGTATAGTGCAATGCTTTTTCATATTTATGTTTTCAGCTGATACATTTTATATCTGCGACTCCACTTCTTTTTGCAATATATAGAAATTCAATTTACAATATATCTTATTACGTAATTATGTACAATGTTTTGCGCTAAATGTTAAATATAGCATTACCAGATAACCAGCCCAAATAGTTGATTCCATTGATCCCGAATATTTTAATTGACGGCACTATCGTTCCTGTTTGAGAAGGGTAGCTTATGCTACCTGCGCAGCTTGCTAAAAAATCCAGAAAATGATCATGTCTAATCAAATAGACACATGACTAATGCTATATGTCCAGTTTCTAGGGCTTCTCTGATTCAGTGAATAAAAGTGTCCCAACCGGTATTTGACGCTTAAATCACACGATTTGTTCGATTTCTTGTTACATGCTAAATTCAATGTATTAATCCATATTAGATAATGCTGATATGCCATGTGACGAACATGCGTTCGATATCTTCTTCCATCTGTCTAATTGCACACATTAGTCCAGTCAACTCGGGTTTTTATTGGATGAAACCGAACATGCTAAAAAGAAAACGTCATTAGACGCTTGATTATAGGTGAACTAGATTTTGGTTCGTCTTTTAGTGAATTTTCCAAATAATTATTGACTTGTTTTGCCTCCCAAAGTGATGAAATGTTATTTTTGATGAATCTCAGGTAGCTACTTAGTATAACTATTGGTGTTAGAGAAGTTTTGTAAGTTTTGCTTTGATGAATATTTGTGAGTTTCTAGAACATTTTGGCCCCAGTTTTTGATCTAATGCATCTTAAGTAGCAATGGTAAATCTTGAATTCCTTTTCATCTGTCTAACTGCAAATTCAGGCAGGTATCTCAGTCGGCTGAGCGCATGACTGGGATGCTGGACGTCCCAGGTTCGAGTCCAACGACGTTTTAATCAATGATCTTTCCACAGATATGCAAAACGATACGCTAGAATCAAGCACAGATGTTTGTCCTTTGCATCACACCTTTTTCCCCACCCGACCTTTGTGAATAGTGGCCAATGGTTGGGTGGTGCTTACCGTCCATCGGACGAGGATGTTAAATGACGGTCCCGATTGCTGTCTAATTATTTGTCAAATTAATTGCTGTCTAATTGTTTGTCAAATTTCTCGAGAGCAGCTTGGGTGCGGTGTGTTATCATTTATGCACCATTCTTTGATCTCCCACACATAAGTTGGACAATTCACGTGGCGAATGGGTTACTAGAAACACATTCGGTGTCTCTTCTTCTGATGCTAACCCATCACTCAATCAATATCCACCTATAGAGCAACACAAATCAAAATAGATCTTGTGCTGGAAATATGAATTTTTAGAAAGGAAACTTGTCTCATGTAGCTGGAGGGTCAGTCATTACCTTACAAAAGAAGAAAAGATGTGCGCTGGGTATACAATGTAGAAAATATAAAGCGTCTTGGCATCTTTAAATAGGTCGGATCAAAAGTAAAACAAGAAATGTAACTGAGTGCATTTGTGCGAAGAGTTCCTTATATACAGTTACAAGGACTATGAATGAATTCAATTTGTTATGGGAAGCCAATGAAAATTCGCGTGTTCAATTGTAATGACGTCATATTTACGTCGTTTAGGAATTGACAGATGTATGATTACCATTTGGGAACATGAGGAAGAGGAACGTATTTCTTTTGATTACGACAGTATCGCAGAAGTCCAGCCTGGAGGTAATTGATGTGTGAATGAATGTCTGACTTCATTGCTTCTAACTTTCATACACTCCTGATAATGGTGAGATGGTACATTTGATAACATTAGTTTGACATTCCCGAGTCAAACATCACTACAAGATTTCTCACAGGAATGATCTGGATGATCAGTGATCAACACCAGCAACAGTCACAGAGGATTGACTAAATATTGCAAGCTCTAAAACCAACCACCATGACTTTAGTTTCATAATCATTGTTCATGAGATTGCAGTTTCAAGTACGGATTGATTTGCTGACTATTAAATCACTTTTGATCTTTTTCGATTTCAATTCAATATCAACTATAAGATTCCTGATAATTTCTGAGAATATTTAACGAAAACGTTTTCTCTTTAGATGCTGGAAATGTTTCAAAGCCTTTTGATATTGCTCTAGGGTTTAAAAAAAAGAAGCTTTTGTTCCTTTTTTCCATGCCATTTATGTTATTTTCATTTCTTCTATATTAGCTCCTAATTCATTAAAGCCTTACTTAGTCGGAGTATATCTAACTCTGATTTCTAACAATTACAGCACTATTTTATCTTTATTCAACATTTAATGCTGAAAATCATTGCACTAAAATAAATCTTGAACTAGGTACTTTTTTCTGTTCTATTTACTATTTTTGGTAATCCTCTTGATTTGCTTACATTATTCTATAGGCTACTGATATTATTGCTTTCTAGTTATGTTATCAGATATACTAACATTCTTATTCCCTTCAAGGTATTTCTTTCTTGACTATTTTCTTTCCCTTTACATGTTTAATCTTCTGCTGTTTGGCTGTCGGTGAATGCAAGATATGAAACCTACTGGTGGATTTCATATGATAGAATTAAAAATAACACATTTTCTGACTAATTTCATACCCCCTCCCCCGACACAATCTAACATAATTCGTGTAATTATCAGAGGCTTTAATACTGCTACTGTGGCAGTCGCAATTTTTATTTTAGAACATGCAGGAAATGATGTCATTAACCCAACAGGATGTTTGTATGCTTTGTATTTCTGTATAATTTGTCTCAACTTGTCTAGCTTATGAAATTTGTTTTCCTTTTGTAAGGGTCAAGGACATTTTTGTGTATACATGAAATTATCAAAACATGCTGTTAAAACTTTGTATTCCATCATTTTGTACTACAAAATTGTATACAATTTCTTAAAAAATACATTCTTTTCCCTATTGAGGAAATAATTTCATCATGCACAAGATTGCAATACAGAATTGAAGAAAATGGCAGCCTCTATGTGTTAACTTCAAAGATGTATAACTTGAGATAGGAATAAGATTTTGACTTGCTGTTTTTGGTATTTGATTTAGGTGTTAATCCGCTATGATATGAAGTAAGGATTGTATTAAACATTTTTCCTCCTCTAAGACGTGTTGTGGTCGGGGCATCTCATAAGAGTCCGTGTATCATTAATGCAAATGTGTGGGACAAACACGTACAACAGAAGAGGGTTGCTTTTCTAAAGATTTATGTATACATCTTCGCAAATAAAACTGCGGAAATACGCAGTCTGACCTTGAAAAACTATATTTAGTAAGTTGTACATGCACCCGGAACAAAGAAACAGACAGAAAGTGACAATTCCTTCAAGGTAGCACGGAACTTATCATTTTATTCAAATTCACATATTTCGAAAGAAATATTTTAGTGTGTTTGGTTGATTAATTGCAAGTCAGGGAACTTCAACTTCAGAACGTATTACATGTCAGACCCGTGCAGATGTCTGCGATCTCGTTGTTCAAGTCCGAAACCGAGTCGTCAATGTACGAATTCACGTCCCCAGTCTTTCAACACTCACTGTATCAGTAAGAAATGATATTTGAAATTAATGATAAATGTTTGCTCTGTTGAAACAATAGAGTACGGTGACGTCACACGCAATATAACCTGGAGAATAACGGTAGAGACAAACTGTTATTCCGCGCTTGTTGTTGTTTACTGTTCCTGACTGTTGATAAGATGATTTTCTACATCGTGAGTTGATCACGTGCCATTCTTGTAGCTACGAGTAATAGCATTATTTATTTCCTTTGGAAAGAAAGCTTACTTAGAGATGATCCGTTTTAAATCAAATTGAGGAAGCCAATCGGTAAAATTACACTCATCAAATAATCATCTCTTTCTGAACTTGTACACTTGTTTTCTGTTCTCCCGAATCCCCAAATAATTTGATTTTCGATGTTCAAAAGTTGCTCTTTAACTTTGCTTAGAACGGGAAATTTGCTTAGAACAGAAAAGGGGATAACTTGGTTAAACGCTCAAATTTAATTAATGATTATGTAAATGGAGGTCTAAGAATACCACATTTGAAGTCTTTTATTTACTCATTGAAAGTTTCTTGGAATAAACGATATTTTGATCCAACCCCAAATCATTGGAAGTCGTTATTTAATATTAATCTAAAGAAAATTTGGTGGGCGTATGTTTTTAAGAGGAATGTCTCTTTGAATGTTAAGAAAACCCGCACGTGAATTTAGATCGAGTAATGACTCCACCCGACTTCACATACCCATATCCAATTCTGCCATAGGTGACAAAAGATTTGAAATACTTGCATCCAGATCCTGGAACACTTTACCCACCCACATGAAACTTCTCCATCCACCACAGTATTCAAAAAACTCTTAAAGACCCACTTATTTTGATATTTTTCATTTTGTTTTTATTTTACTTTGTAATCGCCATGGTACTTTGGTGAATGGCGTATTTAAATAACATTTATTATTATTATTAATAATAAGATTAAGGTAAATTATAATTGCACTTCTGATGTTTGTAAAGCTTGGAGTGCTCTTACTTTGCATTGCCCTGTTGCTAACTTTGGTAGCTAGTTGATTTGGAATAATAGCTTTATCCGTATTAATAATAATTATATTGTTTAAAAGCAAATGTCAGAAAAGGGTGTTTGTTATGTTACGGATTGTTGTTTTTTTGTTGTTTTTTTACAATAATATTAATACGACCTTAAGCTATAATGATTTTCTCAATACATAAGTTAATACGAATCTCCTTTTTTTACTTCGGGTAAGTCATGCAATCCCACCTCACTGGAAGAATTCTGGTTTTGGCAATTCCAGTTCCCATTGTAATCAAGATTTTTTTATTTATTTTGTTTGGCAGGTCACGGAAGATTTCAAAGGTCTTTTATCCTAAGCTTGTTAAATCTTTGATCTGTGTATGGTCTGCTAAGAAGAAAAAAATGGGATACTGATTTTTCAACGAAAAATTTCATTGGTTTAAAATATTCTATATACTGAAGCTAAAATATGATACTTTCAAGTTCGTTTTTGTTCATAGGATTATTTCAACAAACAGACATAAAATTGGATATGTTAATAGTTCCCTGTCTGCCTGTATTGTTCTTGCAATATTTATAATGAAACTACATGTATGAGCCATTTATTTTGGGAATGTCAGCTTTGCCAAATTTTTGAAGATGATGTTCAATCTATCTTATGATTAAAGCAATTGTTTTTGTGAAATTGATGTTTTGTTTAGCTTTTAAAAAAAAAAAAAAACTAACAATTTTATCTTTCGTTGCAAAATTAAAGACACGTGAAAACACGTATTTCTCATTTTCTAAATACTTTTCAGTTTTCTTTCTCACTTAAAAGAAACAAGAATTAGATTCAAACAGCAATAATTGAGACGAGTTTATTGATCTTATTGAACGTATTCTAGCCTATATCAGCATGCTGTAAACTATTTTATGTCCTAATCTTGTACAATATAAAACTAAAATGGAAAGGAATTCTACTTACTTTGTAAATTGTTGCTAAAATGTGTTGAAAGAGCAGAAATAATTGTTTACAAAATTCAATTGATTGAGGGAGTCACTGAGGATTACCGGTAATGCAATATTACCAATAATGCCCTATTACCATTAATGCACAATTACCAATAATAAAATATGCCAAAAAATGCACTTTAACCAAAACTTTAAGTTTAACTATATACCGAATGGTTTTGTCCTCTATTTAGAGAAAAAATAGAATTAAGAGATCAGATTCTTTAAATAAAATCTCTTTTGATCTATGGATTTCTTGTTTCTTCAAAAATATAACTCAACAGAACCATTGTATTGATGGATTTGAACTATATGGTGTGCTTCGATTGCTTTAATTAGCATTGAAGATATTTAAAACAGGCTTTCATTAAGAAAGTAAAACACTGGTAACCTCTTGTTCTATATTTCCTGGCAGTAAGGAGTAATTCTTACTTTAGTGATTCTCCCGGACTGTTTGTACTTCATATTGCTAATAATTTGACATTCACTTTGGTAATATATTTCATCTTTTTTACACAGCCTCACCAGATGTGATTGGATGCAATGGAACTACTAGCACAGTGGCACCCGAGGACTACGTGACATATCACCTACCAGCTGTGATGCCCTGAACAGTCGTTTTATTCAATTAAAAAACTGGGAAATGGAAGCTGACTACGATGTAAAAAGACTTGAAACTTTTCATTTCCTTAATAGGGTAATTTTATTAGCCAAGCATGTTCATCATATATGATAGAAGGCTGTAAAATGAACCTTAACTTACCGGTAAAATGAACCTTAACTTACCGGTAAAATGATCCTTAACTTACCGGTAAAATGAACCTTAACTTACCGGTAAAATAAACCTAAGGTTGGAGAAAGAGCTCAAATGTATTCCGTCAAAGTTTTGTATTGTGTAAGAAGGACTGAAATCAGTTCATAAAACTGGGCGACAAAAGGAACATAATACATGTGGTTTAGAAAAAGTGTTCGAAAAGATTATTCGTTGATACAGTTATTCATTTGTACGGTTCATGTAGAAAAGACTGCACTTTAGACTATCACGTCCTTAGGTTGCTTCAAGTCTCTGTGCATATCTATTAAAATATTATCGAATATTTTGGGGTTTGAAAGCGTTGTAAATTTTAGCTGGTGAGTACACGAGTCTATGGTGAAGAAGATACGGTATGTGTTTTTTACCATCGGAAAAGGTATTGAAAAAAGAGTTTAAATTATAAAATATAATATATACATTTCATTAATACACTCAATTGCTAGAGAAGTGAGTGTGTGACATTCATCTCTGGAGAATACCGTATATTTGAAACCTCATATATGCGCTGTCATTAACGATGGACACTGACCATTGTGCTAGTCCTTTAGTCTCACTAAAATGTCTCATTGACCAATAATTCATATTGCATATCGATCAATCGATAATACCGATGTAATAGTAGATAAATAAAACAATATATCTCCGTTGACTTTGCAAGGTTTTTCTTCGACCTATTGTTTTCATTCAGTTTCGTTAGTATTTATGTATTATTGAATACAATTTTAGTCATATTTCTATCTACTTGTTAACGTGTCCTCTGCTGCCACAGCCTTAGATGGCAGATGATCTGGAAGCTTTCCTCCCATGGGCCTATTTTATGCAGTGACTGAAAAGGTCGTCATGGCAACACTTGCTGTTTTCCTGCCATTTCACGTCTGAGTATTAGAATCATTTTATTTGCAGTAGCTCAGCCAGTGCTTAAGAAGCCACGATCGTATGCAAAATGCATTGGGTTTGACACTTCACTCTACTTGCTCCAGTCCACTCAGCTGTAAAATGAGTACCAACATTGCTGGGGAGTTAATCTGCGATGTATTGACGTCCTGTCTAGGGGAAGTCGTGTGCTCTCATTCCCTCACGCTAAGGAAACCGGGGATAAGCACCGGCTTGATGGGCTTGAGGGCTAGAATACAGACTTAAAATGTTTATACCGGTATAAAGTTGTACATGTATTATGTGTTGTGCATATAATGTGGTACCTGCATTATGTGTTGTGCATTAGCATGTTGCTTTTCATTCACAGTTTGCGGATATTAACAATAATGATATTAATATTTATTTTCTTATACGATTCTATAAAACCATCCAACGTAATATGTTGAAATAACCTACAATATGGCAGACTGAAAGTCTCTTTTTCAATAATTTGTCCAATCTATGGTTCATTTTACCTGCATGGTAAAACATTCTTTAAGTTTATTCAAAAGTGGAATAAAATAGAGCAATGGAATCAATGGATTTAAAGCATCATCAACCATGTTAACACATCAAATAGTATTATTTCGGCAGAGTTCCTCATTTTCAATGTTTTAATTTTAAATGTACATTTTTGTAAAGATTTTTTAATTAAAGTTTGTGAAAGAGATTAAATGAATATTCACCAAAAAGTCATCAAAATAGTTTTATCTTGTTTGTTTATTTGTCAGAAAGAGGTCTTAAATGCTACTACTAGAAACAATTGTGCAATACATTGAATGTCTCTGATTGGTCGGAATATTTACACAAATACTGTCAAGGCAATCAAAAAGCACCGCGGAAGTGACGTAACTTATTGGGATGAGGTCAAGCGCATTTTTACTGAATTCAAGACACTATTACAACACCTGATGTCTTGTCAAATTTCAGCTGTTTGAACACGCCCACACACGCTGTTCTACACACATAAAAACAAATATATCTAGTTTTCTTAACATCTAGCAGCTGATTTTCAACCTTTGTTTGACTAAAACGGTGATATTTCTGCAAGAAAAGATACTTGCCATAAACTATAACGAAAACTTTTAATTTAATCAAATTATCATAAATACTGGTGTGTTTACTTAGATTCCTCCAAGAAAATGATAAATCGATAAACCCATACAACTCCAAGATCTCCCACTGGACCGAAGAGAGTAGACCACTTCAAAAGTGACAGTTATTAAAAAGACTTTTCTTTTCACACACCATTGTACAACTGGTATTGTACATCTTTCAAACAACAAATTGAAACAAAAAGAACATTAACAACAAAAAATGCCATAATTGCACCAATCTTAGCGTATTACAAACAAGATGAAAATCGAATTCAATTCAATGGGGAGCAATATAAAATCATGTTACGATCAGCATACTTTTGTTTGGCTCAGTAACTCTGTAACTGCAAATCACCATAAAAAGATACCTATGGGCCTAGTAAGCCTGGGCTTATATGATTTAGCCACTTGACTGCAAGTAATCGAATAATTTAGGTCAAAGTAAGGATGTTCTAATACTTCTTGGAGATATTTTATCCCCCACTTTTACGAAAACCCTACTCTTCCGGACTAAAGTAGGAGCCAATTTATTTTGGGCCATTAAAAAAAAATCCTTGACAATACAGAAAATCATACAGAAATTCAAACAAGAATACGTAAAAGGCTTGACGAAACATTTAGGCTGTTAGGACAACATACTTACATAAATGCATGTTTGTTTATAACTAATTTAAACATCTTTCTATATGATAACCTATGTTTTGTTTGCCTTCATCTATTCTGCTGTGTAATTTTCAAGACGGTACACTTTCTCAACTCATTGAGGAAGTTAAACATTTCATATTTTGACACATTTTTTGCTGAGTTCTACTGCTTTAGCATAGTACCATTTTACAGGGAAAAATACTTACTTGCAAACTTATAAGTATCTCTTCTGTCAGCAATGTTGTGTGCAGAAATATGGGCTTAGCCTCTTTATTTTTAGATCTGCGGATACTGGTTTATTGTAGAAAATAAAAAGAAAACGACATGTGATGGGTTTTGTATCCAGTTTTATTTGTGAGAATGGACTTGATGATGATGGTGATGATTATGATGATGATAATGATGGGTGATGCTGATGATGATTATGAAGATGATCATGATCATGATGATGATCATCATTATGATCATGATGATCATGATCATAATCACATAGACCGATAACAATATGTCACACATAGTAATGAGTGGATGGGGCATGATGTAAAATTCTTGAAATAGTGATAAATGTTCAATCGTATGTCCAGTTTGCATAATATTATAGGTTTGCTTGGATAATATTATTAATCATTACATACACGCTTACTTTGTTATGCAGCAATAATGTGCGTGGTGGATGGGGCTTAATTTGATAATGCCCGGGTACACGATATCCCATGAAGCGTAAATGCCACTTGTGTCATATTTGGTACACAAATGTAGAAGGGTCGCAGTTACCATTTGCATCAACTGTCCCATTACCTGCAGATAAATACTGTCTATGGTCACTTAAGGAAAATTATGTGGCATATGTCTTATGGGGTAGTTTGCTTTTCAATGATCTTTTTTTAAGGAATCACTTTATAAAATACTGCATTTCTGTACTTGATCTACATTTTGGGCATTAAAGCCTCAACGCAGTTTGTAGTTTGGCTGCATAATTGACTGGTGTGTACTGAAGACGGTCGGCAGCCTCATCTTCACTGTCTAATAACAGTTGGTGTATTTTAAAGAAAATCAATGTAACTTCTTTCTAAGTATATTCAATGGTTATTAAGCAATAATACCTCAAATCAAAATGTAAATGACACACATAAGTGTAAACTTCCATATTAATATCATATTCCTCTATACCCGGCAAAGTTATAGTGTTTGTGACTGGCGGGGCAGGTGTCATGTCCCGGCCCATGTAAAGCCCGATCCAACAATGAACACGACGACAAACAAGGAAAAAGGCGGCAGTAATCCCGACTCAGGCACCCTGTAAGACGAAAGATTTTAATACAGAAGTTCATTTGAGGAACTCATGTATATTGCAAATATGAAGATTCACCGAGGGAACAAGAGCCCCTAAACCTTTCCTGTTAGAAACGGAAAAATTGTATTATTAAATTAAGCTTCCATCAAACTCTGATGCTCATCGGGGAAATCATCCTTCAATTTACGGGACAATTCCTTATTTTGCGGGAAATGTTTGCAATTTTATTAATATATCCTTTAATTTTACTCAAATTTCCTACTTACAATTTAAACAAAATATTTAGCATATCTTTCTTTAACGTTCTTGAATAAAAAAAAAAAAATCCAGATTTTGCCTTTAAGCGGAAAAAACAATATGCAACCGGGAAGGCGAAATCCTCTCTGGCAGTCTGGGACAGTTATCCCGTGTCCCCCACTTCCTGCGCCTCACCTGATGTCAATATTGATTGCATTACAGCTGCATACAGTGACGCAGCTGGTGTTTTAGGCTGGGACATGGCTATGACCACTATTGGATAGTGGAATTTGAAATGTAGACATTAACCAACTAATACAAGATACACTTACTTCAAAACTGAACTGTTGGGTGGTTATTGTTCCCTCTGAGAGGTGGTCATTAAGATAAACATTAATAATAAATAATACACAATATTGTTGTGAATATAATTGCCTACCTTACTAGAACATATGTGGACATATCCCTGGTTGTAGTGATCGAATGGGTAAGGAGTTAAGTTAATACCAAAACTTCCACACCATTACCCCAAGTCTAAGATCGAGTCCGTAGCCAAAGAAGGTACCAAAATGCAAAGGTATGAAAATCCACAAAGAGCGCAGAAAGTAGTAAAAACCATGTAGCTTACTACCTGTGGTGAAGACAAAGTATACAAAAAAAAAAGAATTTGCATTCTAGGGGAGGGGTGTGTGATCGCAAGTATGTGTGAAAGGGTGATCTCCAAGTGGGGACGATTTATGCATAGACTAATTTATCAGTTTATACATAGTGTGTGATTGCATGTATGTGTGAAAGGGTAATCTCAAAGTGGGGACAATTTAATACATCAAACTAATTTATCAGTTTATACATATATAATTGTATTATCTGATATCATCTGATGTGTGTGTTGTCATCCGTCGGTCGTTGCTGATATCATCTGATGTGTGTTTTGTCAACCGTTGGTTGTTGCTGATATTATCTGATGTGTGTGTTGTCATCCGTCAGTCGTTGCTGATATCATCTGATGTGTGTGTTGGCATCCGTTGGTCGTTGCTGATATCATCTGATGTGTGTGTTGTCATCCGTCGGTCGTTGCAGAAACCATATGATGTGTGTGTTGTCATCCGTTGGTCGTTGCTGATATCATCTGTTGTGTATGTTGTCATCCGTCGGTCGTTACTGATATCATCTGATGTGTGTCTTGTCATCCGTCGGTCGTTCCTGATATCATCTGATGTGTGTGCTGGCATCCGTCGGTCGTTGCTGATATCATCTGATGTGTGTGTTGTCATCCGTCGGTTGTTGCAGATATCATCTGATGTGTGTGTTGTCATCCGTCGGTCATTGCAGATATCATCTGATGTGTGTGTTGTCATCCGTCGGTCGCTGCAGATATCATCTGATGTGTGTGTTGTTATCCGTTGGTCATTGCAGATATCATCTAATGTGTGTGTTGTCATCCGTCGGTCATTGCAGATATCATCTGATGTGTGTGTTGTCATCCGTCGGTCATTGCAGATATCATCTGAGGTGTGTGTTGTCATCCGTCGGTCATTGCAGATATCATATGATGTGTGTGTTGTCATCCGTCGGTCATTGCAGATATCATCTGATATGTGTGTTGTCATCGGTTGGTCGTTGCTGATATCATTTGATGTGTGTGTTGTCATCGGTTGGTCGTTGCTGATATCATCTGATGTGTGTGTTGTCATCCGTCGGTCATTGTAGATATCATCTGATATGTGTTTCGTCATTGGTCGGTCGTTGCTGATATCATCTGATGTGTGTGTTGTCATCCGTTGGTCATTGTAGATATCATTTGATGTGTGTGTTGTCATCCGTCGGTCATTGCAGATATCATCTGATGTGTGTGTTGTCATCCGTCGGTCATTGCAGATATCATCTGATGTGTGTGTGTTGTCATCCGTCGGTAATTGCAGATAACATCTGATGTGTGTGTTGTCATCCGTCGTTCATTGCAGATATCATCTGATGTGTGTGTTGTCATCCGTCGGTCATTGCAGATATCATCTGATGTGTGTGTTGTCATCGGTTGGTCGTTGCTGATATCATCTGATGTGTGTGTGTTGTCATCCGTCGGTCGTTGCTGATATCATCTGTTGTTTATGTTGTCATCCGTCGGTCGTTGCAGATATCATCTGATGTGTGTGTGTTGTCATCCGTCGGTCGTTGCTGATATCATCTGATGTGTGTGTTGTCATCCGTCGGTCATTGCAGATATCATCTGATATGTGTGTTGTCATCGGTTGGTCGTTGCTGATAGCATCTGATTTGTGTGTTGTCATCCGTCGGTCGTTGCTGATATCATCTGATGTGTGTGTCTTGTCATCCGTCGGTCGTTGCAGAAATCATGTGATGTGTGTGTTGTCATCCGTTGGTCGTTGCTGATATCATCTGTTGTGTATGTTGTCATCCGTCGGTCGTTACTGATATCATATGATGTGTTTCTTGTCATCCGTCGGTCGTTGCTGATATCATCTGATGTGTGTGTTGTCATTCGTCGGTTGTTGCTGATATCATCTGATGTGTGTGTTGTCATCCGTCGGTCATTGCTGATATCATCTGATGTGTGTGTTGTCATCCGTTGGTCGTTGCTGATATTTTCTGATGTGTGTGTTGTCATCCGTTGGTCGTTACTGATATCATCTGATGTGTGTGTTGTCATCCGTCGGTCGTTGCAGATATCATATGTTGTGTGTGTTGTCTTCCGTTAATCGTTGCAGCGCATCTGATGTGTGTGTTGTCATCCGTTGCAGACAATGGAAAAGCGCATGTAGAGGTTAGAGTCTGATTGTGGATTTGCGTATTCAGTCATTGGAAGACCGGTTCATCTGGCTGTGACTGTGTTTATTGTTCGCTGTTGGATTTCTACTGTTTCTCCTGACGTTCTTGAAGTCACGGCGGTGTGAAGAGAAATATCGCCATTGTGCAGAGATACGGACAGTTCGTGCTTCCATGTTGCTCTATTAGTGGCAAAGAGCTTCCAAGTGTATGTGTCCATGTCAAGTGCTTTCATGTCTCACTTTGAATACTTCCTTGAAGCGAAGTTTGCCCAGTGCCTTATTCAAAGTAAAGTAGGTCTTGTGGTATGTACGTATTTTTCATTGTGCTGACAAGACCTGGCAAGCTGGCGTAGGAAGGTGAACAATGATGAGATACCTGCTTTGGAATGGACCTCCTTGTTGGTCACCTTGTCTTGCCAGGAGATTCCTAGGACACGACGCTGACATATGGAACACATGGAGCTTTTTGTCCTTTGTGGAGTAGATTGTCCAAAACTCTCTGCCGTAGAGTGATGCTGACGCAACTCTTGTACACTAATATCTTTGTGGTTGTGGTCAGCTGCTTGCTCCCCATACCATCCTCACTGGTCTAGAGAGAGTTGTAGCTACCGGTCTAGAGAGAGTTGTAGCTACCTTTCCTATACATTTGCTCAGCTCTGTAACAGGTGATATATTTTCTGTGGAAGTAGAGTCAAGGTATGTGATCTGGTGGACGACTTCCAATAGTACCCAATGTAGATGGAAGAGCGTGAGTGCATAGTCCCATCGTTTGTGGCTGAGAAATCGTATACTGAAGCAAAACGGCTCATCAAGCTATGCAGTTATGCTTTCGTGTGTGCTTCTACGGCTGCGTCGTTGGCAAAGAACATTTCCCTGATGAACACTTTTCTTGTCTTGGTATTGGCCTTCAGACGGGCGATGTTGAATATCTTGACATTCAACATTCAACAATCTACCTGATTTGGAGGTAGATTCCTCTCAGTGACTGATTTTAAAACATGTTTAAAAAGACGTGCAAAGAAAATACCTAACAGGTGCGAGTACAAAACATCGCTTTACTCCGCTCTTAAACCCAAATATTCCCTAGATATAGAACCATCGTAGAATGACTTAACAATGCTAAGGAGCTTAGGAGGACAGCCAATTAATGACAGTATCTTGAATAGTGCATCTCTGCTCACATTATCAAAAGCTTTGATGAGATCAATGAATACAAAATAGTATGGACTGATGTTGTTTCCTACATTTCTCTTGATTCAGTTGCCTCATTGAGGAGGTCATGTATAATGTTGACGTATTGAAGCAAAGGTCACATTGTGATTTGCGGTATACATTGTCTGTTATTTAATGATGACAACTTAAATCTTGGCGACCAAAATATTGAAATATGATTATTTTATTCGGCAGAAACTACACTTTTATGTCTCAACTGCTGACCCAAATAAAAGTTTCTTTGCACTTAAAACATTTCTGTAGCATAAACACCTTTGATTTTACTGCCCCAATAATGGCAATCTTAATACCGAATTTGTACACCTTAACCATACCGAATTTGTACACCTTAACCATGCATGATAACTTTGTCAAGCTGACAAGCCCCACGACGCCGATACAATATGTATATCTTTGTAGTGTGTAAACTGGTTAATTTGAAGAAGTTCTAAAGAAACTCGTGAGAATAAAGTGGAAACAATGTCCGTATTTTAATAGCTATTTCGTTGGAGTGATAGTTCAACTTAATTAAAAACTTATTCCTGGATAGATTTCCAAGTACAGGTACGCTCGTACCTTGTAAAACAAAGGCTATGGTCATTTTTCTGATGAATTAGTTATGTGTATTAATTGAGTTGTCATTACAGTATGAAGTTAAGATATTCACGCAAAAAACAATTGGTGGAAGAAGGGTTTCTTCATTAAAACTTAGAATTTAAAAGAGGTTTTTGTACTGGCGAGTAAATTAACAATTTTTGCGATCAAAATTTTGCAAATGAGAAAAAATGGTCGCTAGTTGTTTCTGAGTTGGCTACCACGAAGAAACGTAATTGTCGAGGGTTAGTACTGTATTTACTATGGTCTTTAGTCGGACCTTCCCAATATGATAGGGTTGATAGTTCTAAAGTCCAAGGCCCCGACCAGCCCCTCTTTTTAAGTGAAACGACTTTGGTATACTTATTAATCATATGTTTATATAATATGAAGCTATAATAAATCTTAAGACAAAAGACAAAGTGATATTTACAAGTCCTTGGTTCTTGGTCTTAGTAAGAACGCCGACCGCACCAGTGATTTCAAAAAGCTAATGACAAAAATAAAAATAAAAACCATCAGGAAGAAAAGCGCAGGTCGTGAAAGAATCAAGTCTTCGAACAGTAGAAACAGCAATACTTTAATTGATTAAAAATCAATATTGAGAACCACAAAAATAGCCAAATGATGATGGTTAAAAGAAACAGACTAACTGAGTGTGGATATGGCTCACTTAAGAAACACCATTCGCTAGTTCCGGTACGTCCTTGGAAGAAAGTAATTATTGCGTTGCCAACATCAAGATATTTTCTGTTTTGTAGTAAAACGGGCCGTAAACAATGAACGAGTGTATATTGAGATAGTGTTTAAGTTGAATGGTTGATTTTACAGGATAATGACAAAATATTTCCCCAAATTTAGGTCATTTTACATCAATCATCAATAGCTATTATTTAAATCACGTTTGTTGCAAAACGTTCATAATCACGTATTCATTTTACTGTGGGTGGTCAGTAGTTTAATATTTGTTTCTTGATTAATTGTTATGAAGTTAAGAGAATCCCGTCAAATTTCAGATGAATATGTTTTTTTTTTTAAAGACGCCTTTTCAACAACAATCCCAGTTATTAAAAGATTTTCGTATTGAACATTGCAACTGCAAGTGAATGTTAAATTGTGGCTGACTTTTTCCTCTTTGAATTGAGTAAGTGAAAGTAAGGTTGTGGATTATTTTTATGAATGACTTTTTACCAACGTTTTGTGTATTATGTTTTTGATAAGTTGGAAGCAAAGTATGTATATGCCCAAGATACTCACACATACAAGACTAAACCAGCTCTCAAAATCTTATTCAAAAGTTCACCAAACAACATCTAGATAGTCAATACCTCTTTATCTCTTATTCTGTTTTCATAAAATCCCAAATGTTTCAATATTTCATATTTTGGTACGGTTTATATACGGGGATCGAATTCTTATTTTTTTTTTTTTTTTTACTGAGAAGGGTACACACACAACACACTTTCTAATGCGAAGGTGTGATAAAATATTACACAAACACAACAAATGTCATGAATTAACTGGTCCTATATATAACTATGGTGTATGTTAGAAGCTATTTCCATACAGTCATTTAAAAAATGAAAGATTGGTGCAAGTACCTTTTGACAGTCCAAGGTCGGAAATTACACATCCTAAAAACTAGTATTTATTTGATGTAAGTTTCGTTAATTAGATATAAAATTGTATAATTTTATTGTCAAATTTAAACACAACGAGAGAATGGCGTCTCCTACATCAGGAATTTAACATATTTCTTGTACATAACGTCTCCCGGGGGACAATGAAATAAAGTCACAACCGAAATGTGATTTCCTTTTATTTAAAGGGAAAATGACAGATTTGTATATACTGCACAATTCCTTGCGTGATCATAAAAAGAGCTGACTTCATGAAACAAAAGTGTTAAAGGAATGTTTCCGTGAATTTTAATTTCCATAAACATGATAAAGTACTATTAAAGAAACAATTTGGTATAGAAATCATGTTGATATAATTTTTGGGTTTTAGGAGTTACTGCATTTGAAAGATTGCGTGAGTGTGTTGAAAAGTCACCGCACAGTGTAAAATGTGATGTCATAATCCACGGCATCAGACAATCATCCTCTTAACGTACAAAAAGAGTATATAATATAATTCAAAGTTTCTGATTGATCAAAATACACAAATACTAAAAACCAATCAAAACCGCAGAGGTGACGTCATGCATCCGCTTTACTGGTGATGTGTTAGAGGATAAGTTCAGTGGTCAAGCATCTTTATCTTATACAAAAGATTTCAAAAGAAACAAATTGGTAAAGATATCATTCTAAAAAAATAATTCCGTTAAGGTGATATTTAAATTTAATATAATTTGTATAGAAACGACTGTACTCAGACTAGTTGTAACGTCAAAGCCTCAGATTCCTCAATGTTTCCTATTGTGTTTTGTCCTTCAAATCTATGACTAAATCAATGAGGCCAAATTACTTCCTCGCTGACAACTACCCAACATACCAGTCCCATCCAGATCCCGGTTCCACTTTGATATAGGGCAGTTCTGATAACAATAGAGACTGCTCCAAACGGCACGGATATGACCCCACACGCAATAAGGGTGATGCCAGGATGATGCCAGGATGATGCCAGGATGATGCCAGGAATCCTGCGCCCCCATTGTAAGATACCAAAGTTGCCATCTTTTAATTTCGGCTTCGAGTCAAAATAAAGAATATGAAAATTAGATATAGGAATACATCAGAACATATATTGTGGCAAGTCAACCATATCATTGATTATGATTTACGGTCTTGCTTTTGTTCGGGAATTATTTTTGACTAACATGATAACGTTGTCAATTCTCAAACAAAACTTTAAAATATTTTTTTTCCTTGAAAAATCTTGCAAAAACGCGACTGCCTAACGGCAACACATAATACAGAAGTCACCATTTTCCTTCAAATTTTTCAAAAAGCGCACAGTAAATTTCAAAAGCGCACGGTAAAAAGATAACACCACCCACCACCCGTGGATAAGAAATAGCTTATATGAAGAGGGAACACAATAATATATAATATCGTATTTAAACCTCCCACTGAGATTACCCCACCCCACCTTGAAATTTGAAGATCATCATGCAGATGTCCCCACTTTCCTCTTTGCTATGAGAACACATTTTATATACCAGTTACAATCATTGTTCAGAGATTAATTGGTTAAGAAAACAATTCATCCACACAATATTTATATTTACCGTGCATGAGTGACATTAAAGGTCAATGGTGGTCAAGCGCTCTTTTTTTTTAAATGAGCCGCCAAAAATAGCCAAAAACGGCGCTTGGGATAGAGGGGATGTACACAACATGATTGTTCATTCACATTTGACAATTTTGGCTGTCAAGTGTGTGTGTGTGTGTTGTTTTTTTAATGAACCGCCAAAAATAGCCGAAAACGGTGGTTGGGGTTAGAGGGGATGTACACAATATGATTGTTGATTCACATTTGACAATTTTAGCTGCACACATTGAAAAGGTTAGGTCAAAATAATTATTTCAAAGCAAATAAACAAAACAGATATTGGTTTCTTTTTGTTTATCATATTTATGGCTTTGACACAATTGATTGCGGGAGGGCGGGGGGGGGGAGGGAGAGGGGAATGGGCGGTAGGACCCTTTTAGGAGATAAAACATCCTAACAGTTTCTTCACTGTTTTGTTTATCATTTTATCAAAAAGACTTGTCTGATCGCTGAAGAGATTCTTCTTATATAGCGCTTTTATTTGTTTACCATCATAATAGTGCACATTTTCAAAGTGAAACAATCCAGGGAAACCAGGCCGTGCAGGCTACACAAACTACAAAACATAAACATTAACTATTTAATTAGGTTATATACCTGTCGAATAAAACAGAATAAATCCTGCTCAGCAATGCCATTGCCCTGTCTACAATCTTAGACAAACTCGTTGGAACACTTCGTGAAAATTTGTACTGCATTTATGGGCATACTATTCTATTCTTTATCATTCAATATCCATACAGCATCAGCATCATCCATACAGTGACGCTATTTCTTTGTAATTCTTCAATTTGTATTCTATCATTTTTAATTTGTATGTTTTTTATTCGCAGCATATTTCCATAATATCCTTGACGTCCCCAGTATCTCTTACCCTATCTTAATATCATAACGGGCCACCACATTCAATGTTGACCATTGTTAATGTTTTAATGTTTGTTTTCAATTATGCTAAAACACAAACATCTCAGTTAATAGAGGGGGAGGGGGAGGGGTGGGGTCATGGGTATGGGTATAGCCAGGGGTCAAACGGATTTTTCTACCCTTAAAAGAAAAATCCATAAATATTGCTAAAAGTTCACAAGTTTGGCTAAAACGTCCAGATTTTGAGGCAACCACCCTAAATTTGTGTTTTCAAGCTCCTCAGTTTTACAGTGTAAACAGTAAAGACATTAAATGGGAGGTGGTTTGACATGATTCTGGAGAAATAAATTCCGCCATCAGCAATTTTTTTCCTTCTACGACCCCTCTTAATCCATATGTTGACTTCACCCAAAGGAGGTTAAAGCAGGTCGGGAACACAAACCCTTTCAGGCCATTTTGGGAATCTGGGAGGGTGACCCATGCGGGGTTCAAAAGCAGAACTCCTCCCATGAAGCTGGAGACGTTGGAGGATTTTGGCTTATAGCAGCCTACAATCTTGGACAAAATTAGTTGTTGCGTTTGTAAGCCCCTTGAACCCGCATCAATGTTGGAGCTGAAACGGATCATCCCGGGACACATCGAAACAGGGTACAAGAGGAAAAGTGCGGCAACAAATTTTTCCAAGTTTGTCTGAGTTAAGAAAAAGATCACATTTTTATCTGTGAATGGATAAAATAACGCTGAATAGAAGAGTTTGTTCCGACATAAATGTTGTATTCTAGGAATGTCTTTGTGTTTATTGATATATATATATATATATATATATATATATATATATATATATATATATATATATATATATATATATATATATATATATATATATATATATATATATATATATATATATATATATATATATATATATATATATATAGATATATATATATATATATATATATATATATATATATATATATATATATATATATATATATATATATATATAGATATATAGATATATATATATATATATATATATATATATATATATATATATATATATATATATATATATATATATATATATATATATATATATATATATATATATATATATATATATATATATATATATATATATATATATATATATATATATATATATATATATATATATATATATATATATATATATATATATATATATATATATATATATATATATATATATATATATATATATATATATATATATATATATATATATATATATATATATATATATATATATATATATATATATAAAACAAAATTGGAAAAAAAGTGGCAATGTCTCTAGCCAACAGATTTTTTTATAAACCAAATATTTCGAAAACTCCTGTTTCCTTCTTCAGTGGTATGAATATATAAATAAATGTCTCTTTCCTGACGACGTAAACGTGCTTCGGATGAAGTAAACTCCATGTTTAACGTGTTAGTAACAACAAAATAGAATTTAATGCAACTTAAATGCCCCATTTCTGGCGGCGTAAACGCCGTGCTCCAGGTAACGTAACATGTTTAATGTGTAATCTCTGGAATTTAATTTAATGTGTTGGCGGCGTAAACAGCGTAAGGACGTAAAGTTGGTGGACAAGAAACAAGGATTTTCCGTTGAGTATAACACTGGAAATTCGGTACCTTATTGAACGGAAATTCTTTGCTCAAAGTGTCGCAAACTCAATGTTTTATTTGTTTACAATGTAAGATTGTAAACTTGGAAAACCAGACACTGGCATATTTCACGCTCCAGTCGACGGAAACTCCTTGTTTGTTGCATTGGAAACTCGATTCGGACGCCATGGTCGGAAACCTGCTTCTTTGGTCGGAAATGCAGCATAAATGGTAATTGTTGGAAGTTAAACCTTATTAACTAAATTTCACAAACATAACTATATATTTACTGCTATTAAATAAAACAAGATAAAAACTGTTTGTCATATATTTGGGTAGCTTTTATTATACATTTAAGATTTGAGTGAAAACATAAACGTAGGCAATAAACGTAGGCCGCACAAACGTAGGCAATAAACGTAGGCAATATTATGGAACAGCATTATGACGAGCTTTCTGGCTGTTGAATACTCTAATACAAACAGCTCTCCGCCATTGATGTTATAGAAAACTGAGAAAATGAAAAATTGTTGATTTGAAGTTGATTAGACACAAAATAAGTGAATTTTTCAAATATTTATTGACCTGTTTTGCCTCGGAGCTCAAAGTGTATTATGTTACAAATCTCAGGTAAATACCTGGTTACAAATTTGGTCGTATAAGTTTTGTATCCCGCCACGCCACGAGGGTCAAAAGGCTTTGCTGCTCTAATATGTCGGTGAAGTGCCCCTTTAGCTTTCAAGTCTTCTTTCTGATTGGTCAGCTTTGCAGTTTCACTTATCTGTCTAGGTTCATATTGATACTTAAAAGACTGGATGGAGAAAAAAAAATGCATGAAGCCAATTGATTAACATTCTTTAACACAAAAGCATATAAAAGGAAATAAAACGTTAACTTCAAATTAAGTTAAATTTTCTTAAACTTTAAAGATCACTTTAATAATTATTGTTCCCACAGGTTATGCATTCATAAATTAATTACAACTATCATAAACAGATAAATAAACTTTTCTTTTAATTACTAACTAAGTCACTACAGGCTTCCCTATCCATATTTTGATGACTGTAGGACGTTATTCTTAACTTTTGAGGTTTAATTTGATAAATTTTGCCAACCTCAAGCCAAATTACATTCGTATATTTTTCTTATGCCTACTTTAAGAATTTTATATAACTTTACATTCTTAGAATATCTTATCAAAGTTCACTTCAAAAAGATAAAAACGGATGATTTGTCAATTTTCTTATTGTAATATTTCGAGCAATGACGAAAGTGATGAAATTCAGCTCTGGCAAAAGATTCAATACCTTTTAGAAAAAGTAACGTTTCTAAAATTGATGAATGCAGAAACGAGAATATTGTGAGAATATGATCAAAATAATTCTAAAATATTTTACCAAAAAGTCAAAAAGAAATTCGAGTATGCAGGTATGTACGGGTATTAAGTCATGCTGTCGAATTTTCTACATAACATTCGAAATTTCATATAACGCCATCATTGGGCTAACGCCTTGGGCCTCTTAACCCTAATGATGACGTAATGACACAGACACGGGGATTATGATCGAATTTAATCCCTAAATAAAATTTCACAATGGACGAAAAATGACTGAAAACTTTTCACTTTTGCAACCTTACGTGCTTAATTTTTAATCTGATATAAAGGGCATTTACACACTGATGAAAATCGAGATCACAATCGATTATAAATGATCAAATTTATGACAGTTCGGGAGCAACCTGAAAAACTGGGTACTTTGAAACACCCAAAACATTGGGTACTTTTATGTATTACGTCATCGCATGAGCCTACACATTTGACTAGCCCACACTAAATTTATGGGCTTTCTTATTTTCCGCTTCGGATTGTCTGAACGTATACTGGATATCCTGAAATTTTGGAAACGGATAGTAAATAGATATTCAAAACTTTTTGCTGCTGCTTTTTGAAATTCATAGTGGCGTTTTTTTAAAATAAACAAAACATACTGCCCATAATCTGTTTTATTCATTTTCTCAAAAAGGCGATTATGAATTTAAGAAAACAGCGGCAAAAAGTTTGAATGTCTATATACTATCCATCTCCAAAATTTCAAGATATCCAGTGAAATTTTGGACAATCCGGGGCGGATAATAAAAAACCCATATGTTTAGCGTGGGCTAGTCAAACGTGTAGGCTCATGCAATGACGTTATACATAAAAATACCCAATTTGTTAAGTATCCAGTTTTAATTGTCTTTTGTAATTCTTCGAACAGTCGAAGGGTTACAACAAATTATGGTCGAAGCATTTTGGGTTTTACCATACCGCCAATAAATTGTGAAGAAGGAATGGACCTCTGATAAGTTTTCGGTGACAAACATTTAGAAACAGTAAAAAAGATTAATAAATAAAGATTGCGAGTAGTCCGCCAATTCTATTTGACGTAATGATAATCCTCACACTTTAATGAGCCATATTGGGAGCGCTATAATCCTCAAACTTTGATGAATCATATCGGGAACACTAATTCCAAAATATGAAGACTGTTTAAACTATCTAACCAAACTTTAGAAGTTTGTCTAAAATACTATATTCATATATAAGTCATATATCAGTAGACGTTCTCAGACCTTTATAATGGTAATGGTACATATGATCAATATGTGTAGCACTTTGGAGAACTGACCGATTTGATAGAATGTTATCTCATAGGAATGCCAACAACCGTTTACGTCCCCTCTCTGACACCACACTTGTCAAATAAAAGTAATAGTTGGCTTTTTCTGATAGTTTTCAATTTGGCTGACTCCGGGAAGATCGCGAATTATTTTCAACTTCCGTGTGTGATCGTCACCCGACATGCCTGACATGGATTAACAGCAGCTAGGCGATCGATCATGCTTTTTTTTGTGCTCACATTCCACCCAAGAAAGCCATTGTTTTCTGACGATGATTTTCTGAAATGCGAAAAAACACAAGTTAAATAACAGTAATCAAGTAATAAATTTGATGAAAATTAGACGTGAAGACGCGTGAGCCGGTGTAATTTAAGGGGGTAGGGTGTGACCCACAGAATGTTTGTCGGGCACAAACATGGTACTGAAGAGGTATAAATTATACATTTATCTTTTTGTCAGAGTTCGCAAAAAGACAAAGTACTTCTGAAAATGCTTTTGAAAACACCGTGCTTATTCTTTTTAATTTTCGCGGTTGTACGAGGTAGGGAGTGGTCCAAGCAATGCTCTTAATTGGACAGAGATACTGACAGACATTCTGTAGATTTATGTCATACTTGGTATATGAATGTGTTGTGGTCTGTAGATGATCGCTGTTGTTGTTGGTGCTGATGTCATGAATATTAATTAGAAGGCGGGGGTAAATGTGAAATTCTGTTAACAAGCTTGTAAACACGATATATCAGATCCTTGAGATGGATTTGGGCCATACTTGGTATATGGATGTGTTGTGATCTGTAAATGATTCCTATGTTTTGATGCTGATGTCATGAATATTGATTAGAAGGCGGGCTAAATGTGAAATTCTGTTTTTGATGCTGATACATCAAGATCTTGAGATGGATTTGGGCCATACTTGGTATATGGATGTGTTGTGATCTGTAAATGATTCCTATGTTTTGATGCTGATGTCATGAATATTGATTAGAAGGCGGGCTAAATGTGAAATTCTGTTAACAAGCTTGTAAACACGATATATCAAGATCCTTGAGATGGATTTGGGCCATACTTGGTATATGGATGTGTTGTGATCTGTAAATGATTCCTATGTTTTGATGCTGATGTCATGACTATTGATTAGAAGGCGGGCTACATGTAAAATTCTGTTAACAAGCTTGTAAACACGATATCCCAAGATCATTGAGATTGATTTATGTCATACTTGGTGTATGGATGTGTTGTGATCTGTAGATGATCCTATTGTTTTTAGTGCTGATGTCATGAATATTAATTAGTAGGCAGGGGTAACTGTGAAATTCTGTTTTCTGGGAGGGTGTGGGGAGTAAGAAAATCGAGGGAGGAAATTATCAAGAATTGTATTACTGAATATTTATCCGAATGCGACGTTGAACTGTTCCAACACTTAGTTTGTCAGATTGAAGATATAACTTTTCTTAGACGAAATAAACATCAAAATTATATTTCTTTTAAAATTATTTGCCATAAAATGGTAAATTTCTTGAAGAGATTTAAGATCTATGGACAGGCTGACAGGAAGCAACAAATTGAGCTGAATTGGAAGAAAGTTTATGCTTTAGGCCTCATCCCTTTAAATATCAAAATGCTTCATAAAAATCAATTCAACAGTCCCGAAAAGGCCCTAAAATAAGGAACCCAAACGTTCTATAAATTAGGAACTTGTGTGACATTGACATCGCCATTTATTGTACTTCCCATAATGCTTTGCTATACTAACGTTAAAGTCGTATATAGTTTTATCATTTTCAAATTTCAAATGCCTCTGCGAAACATTTCTCTTCCCGGCAAAAAAAAAAAATCTCACTGATAAACCTTCATTGCTTCCATGGTCAGATGGCCAAATATTATCCACTCCCTTTTATATTTTTACCACGTCGGTTTTGAAATATGAGGGAATTCAGGAAAAAGCTGGACTTTCTTGACGCGAAACAGTCATTTTAAAAGTGAAAATATTTGTAAAGTGTAATTTTGTCGTTCAGATTGTAGATTCTAAGGAATTAAAATTACACATCGCAAAATCTTACAATCTGTGCTACAAAATGGTTTTTAACTTAAACTTTCTGTACACTTTTATCTCAAAATATGAACAAAACGGAATGCAGGATACGTTTAGCTCAGGTTTTTTTACCTAAACATCTCCCGGACTGTTTAAAGTGATTATGTTTATTTTGTTTTAACCAATTTTGAAGCCTTTTTGCCTATTTTCATGGCTTATAGCGATATTTGTTTCCAATTAATAGATTTAGCTTAAGTTGTTGCTAGCAGAGATCTGTTAAAAGCGTGGAATCTTTGGAAATTTTGTTAGTGAAGTTGCGTTCTAGGAAAACAAATTTCGTTTTATGGTTTGATCTTTTTTTCTATTTCAACGGCTAAAAATTTTAAGAAGCCAAAAAAAAATACGATTTCTAGGTAGCGAAGTAAAATATTTTTTTTGTGGCCAAACAAGTCACAAAAAGTCACAATTTTTGCTCAAATTTTGTTTTGAAAAAGTAAACTTTCCAGCTAGGATCGTTGCTTATATAACAGTAGGCCTACGTGTGTTGGACGATCGCCAGTGCACCACAACTGGTTATCAAAGGCCGTGGATATTGACTTGGTTGTCGATGAAATGTCTGTCTGTACGTCGTACCTGTGTTCTCGTCCGGGTCGTATTAAGCGTTTCGTGATAGCATTGTTACTATCATAACCGAATACGCAGGCGACGACCGCGTCATTGTAATAGTGTGTTCACTCGTCGTCGTCGTCTTGTTGGACGATGCTTGTAAAAAGTGATTTGTTTGCTGTGAGAAATTTTCTCTCGAATCTGTTTAGTCTGATAGTCAATGTGTAGAGTATGACATTTTTTTTTCTCAGACATATGTAGATGATTATTTTGAAATTTTTTTGAAAATGGTGGATCATGTTAAATAAAGCTACACAACTTGGAATGATAATGAAATAATCCTCCGAATCATGCTTCACTAAACTTGAAAAGAATGAAGCAAAATAAACAAATATGGTGAGATTTAGCCTGGAAAATAAAAGTGTTATTTTGAAAAATTTAGCCTGAAAATAAAAGTGTTATTTTGTTCTGCTCCTTAAAAAAATTAGACCCGATCTGAGGGTCTGTTACCTCTTTATTTTCTTTATTATTAAAAAACCACAATAGGATCAAATTTCCATTAAGCTCCATTTTAATCCTTATTGTGTGGTTGAGTGGTTATTTTTTAAGAAGTGGTCTCATTAAATTAAGGCTATGATTTGCTAGAACAATTTTTTTAAGGAGAAGGACAAGTCATGCAGAGTTTTAATCTTTTAACATAAATAGGCCATGATTTGGCGCGAAAAAAAATCCTGTATTTGTTTATTATCATGATATTTGTAAGGGTTGTAAGGAAAGCACCAAAATTGTTACTTGACAATAATACTTCAAGTGAGCTAAAAAAGATGTTTTAAAAGATATTCACAACAATCGTCTGGGTACATCAGATCATGGAGGTATTTCTTGGGAAATTTATCAATACCTCTATAATCAGATCTAGGGTAAACAGACCAAGCTAAATAAAGCTAATTCGTCCGTTATCCTTTTCGAATCACTTTGCTATTATATGCACTTAAAGGGCTATACCAATTGCCCTTTCATCAGACAGGACACTAAACACGATTATATCAAATTCCTTCAGATTAAAGGAGTTAAATAGAGCAAAGATGATTAAAATGTTAAGTAAGCAGCTCTTATACAAACATGCTACTTTTTAAGTCAAGTTTTCTTCCTAGGTTGTTTTGTAAAGTCTTTTATTTGTTGCAATTTATGTGTTTGTTCTTGTAATCATTAATTCCTAACCAAGCGAGGAGTAGGATTGTTAACCAAGTTTCTTAAGCTAGGTTTTGATTTGACGCATACTCTGATTCTCGAATCCTTTGAAGCGCTGTAATTTCTGACCAAATTTGTAAGTACCTTTTTTTTTTTTTTTAACATTTTGGTAATAGCGTTGCGGGAGAATCAGTTGGTAGAGCTAAACGACCGAGATGCCGGAGGTTTCAGTTCGAGTCTCACGAGATTCAACTGTGGGATATTTTTCCACAGACAAATACGACTTGGCTGACATCGTGGCAGAAGTATATCGTCAACTAGATGCTCCTTAGCCATCTGCATCCTTTGGAAGACATGAATATTGGTTGAATGGCGTTCAGTGTCTAGAAGCCGGCGGCCCATTGGCGTTATTCTGGTTATTACTTTAAGCATGGTGGTGCAATAGCATCGTTGCTAAAGCCATGTATTTGGAGTAGAGCAATATCTCATTGTAATTATTGAATCAACTATTTCCTAGCTAATACTTTTTATATTATCAGCATTACATGTGACCCAATATCGGGCAACCACCAGTATGCCACCGTCGAGTTGCCCGTTTGCCGCCAGTGCCCCGCCCGTATGCCATCAGTGATCAGCACGTATGCCGCTAGCGAGTCGCTGTGCAAAGTTTAGCCTCGTCGCTGGCGGGCCGTCATCTTTGTCGCTACCATCCGCCGACGGCTTACGGATTAAGTGATTGTTAAGCATTTAAAGGTCAATATATAATTTACAGGTAGCAAGATTAATCGACAGATAGATATTTGATAGAAGTAACCGGTCTTTAATTTATTTCTAATTTTGATGCCATGAATTGACTCGTTGTTTCTCTTACCCTAAAGGAATTGGCCGTTGTTATCCTTAGATAATATGGACGCAAGCGCTAGAAAATGCAGTGGGGTCGGTGCAGTGTCCAAGATTAGAAAAGACAAATCAGTCGCGAAAACAGAGAAGATTGGACAGGAAAAGATAACCTTTGTGGTTTAGGAAATTGTCGTCCGAAAGGTTTACAATTTCTGACTCATCCGCTTGTCTTTACCATACACTCAATGATAGTCCTTATCGCTTGTATAACTCATTTGCATATTTAAATGGCGTATTGACAACAATCGAGCGAAATTTCCAGCTTGATAGCAGCGAGAGTGGATTAATGACGGTAATAAATGACATAGTGGGGCTTATTTTTACATTGATTGCATCATACCTTGGAAACAAAGTTCACAGACCCAAACTAATGGCAAGTGGAATAGTCTTGGTGGGTCTTGGAACTCTTATTTGCTCTTTGCCTCATTTTCTTTCCAAACCACTGGACAAAAATACAGTGCTATATGGAAAGTCAACGGCACGTGAGGTGGAACTTTGTGGAATGTATGGAAAATGAAGGCAAGTTCTGTCATCTACACTTCATACATTTGGTTTCTTCAAATACAACTGGTCATACACTTGTCATTAGCTAGTTATACACTTGTCATTAACTGGTCATACATTTGTCACCCACTGCTCATACACTTGTCATTAACTGGGCATACACTTGCCATTAACTGGTCATACATTTGTCACCTACTGCTCATACACTGATCACAAACTGGTCATAAACTGGGCATCCTCTTCATATATGGGCCTAGACGTGTCGTCAGTTACTCAGTATTCATACACGTATCATCTACAGTTTATACCCTTTTCATCTACTGCTGATAGATTTATTATCTACTGCTGATACACTTACCATCTACTACGGAGACTTTTATCATTTATTACCTGCATATATCTGCTGCATATACACGTATCATCTACTGCTGATACACTTACCATATAATGCTGATACACTTTTAATCTGCTGCATATACACTTATCATCTACTGCTGATACAACTAACACCTACTGCAGATATACATACATAATCTACTGCTGATACACTAATAATCTATTGCTGATACACTTACCATATAATGCTGATACACTTTTCATCTGCTGCTTATACACTTATCATCTACTGCTGATACAACTATCACCTAATGCTGATACACATACATAATCTACTGCTGATACAATTATCATCTACTGCTGATACACTTACTATCTACTGCTGATAAAATTATCATCTACTTCTGATACACGTATCATCTACTTCCGATTTACTTATCACCTACTGCTGATACAATTAAAATCTACTACTGATTCCTTATCATCCATTGTTGATACAATTATAATATACCGTACGGTACAATGATCATCTACTGCTGATACAATTATAATGTACTGCGGATTCACCACCCATCTACTGTTCATACAAATATTATCTACCGTACGGTACAATAATCATCTACTGTTAATACACTATCTTTTACAGCTCATAAACTTGTAATCATCTTCCTATTGGAGCCTCCATGAGTTATCAACTACTGTTGCACTTGTCCTGTTTTGTTCATACACTTATATCATCTACTGCTGGTACACTTGCCTACTTCTACTCTTGCACTTGTTACTTGCCGTTGATTGCTCATAGACTCATCAACTCATTGTATTCTTGCCTTATATTGTTCATAAACTTGTCATGACACACTTGCCCCGTACTCTTCATACACTTGTCCTGTAATGGTTACACTTGTCCTGTGCTGTTCATACACTTGTCATATACTGTTCATACACGTGTTATTTAATGTCCATATGTTTGTGATTTACTGATCATACACCTGTCACCTACTGTCCATACACTTGTCTTGTATTGTTCACACACTCGTCATCTATATTATATCCATGTATCATACAAGTCCGATGTCGTGATTCACATCAGTAAACTAAATTTACGCCATTTTGATTATTTGATGTACGATTCAATCTTTCCACAGGCATTAATGCTGACAATCAGACTGGCGGGGAATGCATGACTCAGTCCTCAGGTGATCTTAAAAGTGTGTGGCTTATAATCCTTGGTCAGATCGTCTCTGGTATCGGTTATTCGGCCCAGTTCCCATTAGCAATCACTTACATCGACGATGCTGTCGGAAAACACCGAATTGTCATGTACACAGGTTCGTTGACCAGTTGACTGCCGATTATCCACAAAATATAACGAGGCTAAAAAGTGGTGAAGCATAGTAGATGTTCAATCTGTGTTTTTTTTTTTTAGGGATATACCTCACGTCCAGGAGGTAGGAAGGGTCACCTATCAGAGAGGAGGGTGACAATTCCGGCGACAAGTGGAAAAATGCACTGGTAATTAATTTTCCATCAACACTTGCTGCTTAAACGGGAAACCCTCTTCAATATTCAGAAAATTATCTCAATTTTGAGGAATTTTCTTTCATTTTCGCACAATCTCTTTCATTTTCGAAACTTTGAAATTTTGGCAAGTTTTGGGAAATTTTGCCAGTTTGGGGAAAATTTTGGCCAGTTTAGGAGGAAATGTTGCCAGTTTTGGAAATTTTGGCCAAGTTTATGGGAAATTTTGGCCAAAATATCAAATTATTTTACCACATTTGTCAATTTTATCATAATGATTTCCCAATTTTGTATCAATTGTTTCCCAATTTCACCTCCTAATCGGGCAGGAAGCAACCAAAGATAAATGTTGCAACATTTTGCAAATTATGATTCAGGCGACGGACAAAGGATCGGCCTAAAACGCGCAAGAAAGATGTTTTAACTGTTTAATGGGAGCAATAATCAATAATCCATGAGAAACGATTAATGCTGAGGCGAAGTATTAATATGTGTATTTAATGCACGGGACAAAGGACTTTAACACGAGTAGAATGACCAGACTTTAGAAGGGCCATTCGCGAGTGCAAAGTCCTTTATCCCGTGCATTAAATACGCATAAACACGATGCCAAAACGTTAATCTTTTCGTAAAATTTTCGTGTTAGAATGTTTAAAATGCATTAAAACAAAAACAAAATGAAATAGGAGAAAAGGTTATATACATTTTTTGTTTTATCAAGAAATTCACTTGTTGTAGAAGCCAAATAATCAAGATCGTGCATTACCGGAATTTAATGCACGGGTCATGGCAATGCAAATACTGGTGATCAAGTTATTTCTGCAACAGTCTGATTCCTGACCTTACCTGCTTACTGCCTTACCAGTCCTCTTTGGCGTAGTCATGTGGTAGAGGGCTGTGAAAAATACCAAACTGTCCCGTGGTGCAAGCGTTCTCCTTCTATTGTAACAGCATACAAATACATAAAAAAAGATATGTTGATATGAATTAAAATTCATAAATATGAAATTTGATTGGCTTTATATCTCAAATACATTTGAGAACAGCACCTTCCAGATATAAACACACTTACTAAGCATTACATTACATTTTCTCCCTTCCAGCTATATACTTCGCGGGCTTTGCTTTGGGTCCAGCGTCTGGCTTCCTACTGAGCGCTCTGACCACTTCGTTTTACGTTGATTTTGATAGGGTGTCACCAGATGAGATTCCGGACATACCCCAGTACGACCCAAGATGGATAGGCGCGTGGTGGCTAGGCTTTGTGGTTGTTGGAAGCGTGTTGCTTGTGTTATCCATCCCTATGTTCTTTTATCCACGCTTTCTTCCGAGACAACACACTGTCATTAACAAGGATGAGGTTTATAAGATGATTAATGGTAACACCCAAACAGCGGCTGACCAATCAGAGAACGGGACCGATTTCAAGCCTGTTAATATCTTATCCAAAGATGGAAGTTTGAAAAACATTTTGCAAGGTTTTGTATTCCTGTATCATCTTTTTATATGTTTCATTGCAAATCTAGGCAGAACGAAATTATGTAGCATCCTTTAGTGATATAGTACCACTTGAAGGTCCACTTTGTGATAAACGTCCATCAGTCTGTTTACGGGCTTTAAGTCTATTATGTCTATTATTTTAAATATTAGGAGGCGCCTACCATGTAAAATGCTTGTGCCTGTTGTCAAGTCATCTGACGGGAACTAGCTTTTTCATCATATCATTTAGCCCACCGTTTGTCCAAAACTACTCCATTGTTGGGCCAACCTGCATATTTTACACGAGGACTTGACATGCAAAATGAAAAGTAAATACTGGAAAAATGTTAGAAATCATAGATTTTTAATTTGTTTAAATCCAGTAATTGAGGATCTGTCTTTCCCAGTACCCGACCCCAACCCGATGGCGCCACTTCTGCCTTAAGAATTCACTTTTTAACTTGAACGATGCCTTTGTGCTTATTGACCCACCAGTCAAAAATACCTTTTAAAAAGCCCGTGGGACACAACTTTACAAGCAGTTCTCCACAATTGATTAATAGAACGATTATGGATGCCTATATACATTGGATGTATACAAATATTCAGATAACAGTCTTTCTAGACGTCAACATATATGGCAGAAACATTACACGCGGCGTATAACATAACACATACTGCGTTAGTAGCATTCATCTTCTATTTATTTTCTATCAGATATACGGCATACTTTGAAAAGAATTTTCGGAAATTGCACTTTGATGCTGATGTACATTACATCGATATTCTTGACATCCATAATCAGCATCTTCGCTACTTTTTCTGCAAAATACATACAGACTCAATTTTCAGTCAGTCCTGGAACCGCGGCTATATTGATTGGTGAGTCATGCAGTTTCTTTACATGGGTCACCACTTGGGCCAGTATGGTACTGGTGGTCAACCTGCATATTTTATACAAGGAACTGACAGACAAATTGAACAGTTGAAAACTGTGAGTTTAATAAGGGCCATGTCATTCTTATGACACTTCTGTGGTCCAATCAGGGGTTTTGTTAGTTTTGCTCGACGGGTGTCCAGCCTCTCTGAAAAGGAAGCTAAGATTCTAAAAAAAAGAAGAAGAAAAAGGAGTATTGCAAAGAAAATTTTCAGACGTTAAAAAAAAAACACCAATGGTTCCCGACGGAAGGATAGTACCGCCTGGCCTCGATGACGCCACCCTGGGTATAATACACCTGTACATTGTGATACGTATTATTTTATTTGCAGGCGCATGTATCATTCCGGGGAACGTGTTTAGTCAGGCTATCTCCGCCTTTATTTGCCGCAAGTTTCAGCTGACAGCGAAGAAATGTGCGTTGTTCATGGTGACGGTCCTATCAGTAGGGTTTGTAACGTACCCTCTGCTCATGACAATTGGTTGCTCAAATCCACAGGTCGCTGGTCTTTCGACAAACATTGCAACAAAATATGAAAGCTCAATTACTTCATTTGAAAGGTAAAGAAAACGAAGTCTATGATATTTAGTGGTGGCGGTATGCTATGGGTTGGGGTGCGGGTGGGATGGGGAAAATTCCTTAACAACAATACGGGATCCCACTTTTCTCAGTTAAAACTTGCTTAAGTTTATTGTGTTGAAACATACTATTTGTGGTAAAACTGACTTTTTTGTGGAAACCGAGATAAAATTCTGGTGCCGCCTTTTGTTGTAAGTTTTACAATTTGTATCCATTCCGAGGATGGCGTTCATGATGGCGTTCATGAGATTGTAAACAATGATTGGAACTGGATTTGTAATTTGAAGCCCAACTGATGTTTGTCTCAGGTCTTATTGAGAAAGGAATTAAATATTCATGATTACAAATGAATAGGGTTGATTTGATCTTTCACCCCAAAACAGTGGCGGATCAGAGGGGATTTGAGGGTTGGAACCCCCACCCCCCTATTCCAAAAAAGTTCATTATTCCAACAATAACCACTGCAAAGGGTTGATATCACTTATCATTGCGTGCAAGAAAAGTATATAGGAATCTTCTATAGAGACTCCAGAATAATACGCGCTCACATCAGTGGCGTCGTCAGATATTACCAGTGGCGGCGCCAGGTTTTACCAGTGACGGCGCCAGGTGTTACTATTGCGGCGTTAGGTATACCATTGGCACGCCATGTATCCAGTGGCTGCATCAGGTAGTACCATTGGCGGCGCCAGGTATCTCAAATGGCGGCGCCAGAATCACCAATGGCGGCGTCAGGTATCACAAGTGGCGGCGCCAGGTATTACCAGTGACGGCACCCGGTATTACCAGTGGCGGACAGTTCATTAGACTGCATAGTTTAAGCCTAAGGCCCGGAGTCTTTGCGGCCTGCCAAAATTAGGTTTAAAAATAAAAATACATGCTCTAAAATCATCTTTAAAAAGAGAAGTATAAATTATCACGTGAGAAACGAGATTCAAAATTGCAATGGTACACCATGATTCAAAACATGCAAAAAAGTAATTAAACTTTATAGGGTAATCAGTCATAATTCATGAAAATTTGCATAGTATATTTACAACAGAATATACAGACTAAACGTAAGGCTTATAAAAGCTTAATCCGCCACTGATAAGCCTAAACCTTAGGATCATAAAAGCTTAATCCGCCACTGATAAGCCTAAACCTTAGGCTCATAAAAGCTTCATCCCTACTGATAAGCCTAAACCTAAGGCTTATAAAAGCTTCATCTGCCACTGATAAGCCTAAACCTAAGGCTTATAAAACTCATCCGCCCTGATCGACAATTTCTCCTGTTATGAACGGATTTTGTGAACTGAGAGGGACATTGGAGAAATCGATCTTGATTTTGTACGAATTGGAAAATTGATCTTGGGATCTTGGCGAGAAGTGGAGACGAGTCCGTTTGTCCTCCACGTGGAGTTGCTAGTGAGGGATTTATACCCACCCCTCCCCCTCGAAATATTATCCTCGGTTTTGGACGAATTCGAAAATCAATCTTTGTGAGAAGTGGAGGAGGGAAGGAGAGACGCACGTCCTCACATTTCAACCGAGTGTTCCTTTAATATGAGTTGCTGTTGTTATCTTTCTGCAGCGCCAGTTGTTTGAACGAGTGTCATTGTTCCACTGGATCTTTTGATCCTGTCTGTGGAAGTGACGGTGTGACGTACATATCGCCATGCCGTGCTGGATGTGACGTCGTGAATCTAACAATGGACGACAGAATTGGAACGGTAATGATAATCATGACCATTATTCTCTTTTACAACTTATGGGGCCATGTGGCTATAATATTCCTTCACAAGGTGTGTGTGTGTGTGAGGGAGGGGGGTGCAGTGCTATTTAAAAACTTGTGTATTTGAAAAATATGTCTGAAAGTGGGAGGGAAATAAGTGTCCTTATCCCCCAGAAATAAGAAAATTAGCATATAATCAGTTTGATTTTTAACAATAGCATTAAAGGTCTGTGGAAGCCTTTTTATAAGTTACTCAAAGAGATTTAAAGTATTATCAAAACAGTTTATGCATTTAAAATATTGCATATTTAGTTTCCAATATTTTCGGATTTTTCTGTTGATAAAAGATTTGTGGTGTATATGCGTGCGCTGGTAAATTATGTTACCATCATACGTTCCTAATCTCATCGGGAAATCAAACTGAACCTTAAAAGTAGCCGTCTGGATTTATTATTTGCTTGGTAATTTCTTTTTCAATTAGATGAATTAATTTGTTTTCATGTCAATAATTTTCTAAACGAAATCATGCAATCTATCAGGGTACAATTTTTGGTGCCATCCTACTGGTCCGAAGGCCCAATAGTCCGTGGGTTCAATAGTCGGAAAGAATAGGCCCACAAGTCCGAAGGTCCGATAGTCCGAAGGTTCAGTGGTCTGGAATTGACTAGTCCAAAGGCCCGATAGTATGACTATTGGGCCTTCGGACTAGTGAACTTTGGGACTATCGAAACTTTGGACTAGGGAGCCTTTTCTTTCGGACTATTGAACCTTGAAGTTCGGACTAATATGCCCTCAGAACAGTGGGCGAATACCCAATATTCATCCCCGGTAAATTTAATAAGTACAATCACTGATTAATCAATGGGGCAATGCAAATTTATCAAATTTACTAAAGAATCTTAATGGATCTAAAAAATTCGTAATCCATATATGTTGTGTGGATGTGGGTGGTTGGGAGGGAGGGGGGTCTGTAACTGTATTCTGTTTATGATAAAACGGACACCTGTTTGGTAAAATCCAAGACTTCATTCAGTCCTCCGACACACCCAGGGGCAGACAGGCAGGTTAAAACAAGTGGGGAAACACAAACCAGGTCAGGCCATTTGGGGGGATCTGTGGGTGATCCGCAGAGAGGGTAAGGGGTGAAGCCCCTTGAAGTTAAGACAATAGAAGATTTTGGCTCATAGATGGTCATACAGTTGCCTCGCTTGGATTTGGCTGAATTTATTCAATTGTATTCATTAATTGTTTTATTTCATATTTCTTAGTTGTACAAGCTACCAGGCCACTTTCAGGGCCAGGTCACGGGGTTAAACCCGAATCTCCGGACGGCCAGTCCGCCCCTATCCACATCAAGTGTGGTCTTCCGTTGTACAATTTCTTTACATATAAATGTATCAATTAGATTATATAGTAGCAATAAACATCAAAGCATACCTAGACTCCTTTCCAGTAGGTGCCTCAAAGATAAAAATGTTCTCAATCGTTATGTCCACTATTTTCCAAATTTTACCGAATCAACGATTAAGGCCTTTCGATGTTCCGAACTATGAAGTATCCTATAATATTCTGAACAGACGAATCTTGATCTACAAGCTACCGAAAAAAAACACAATTATGGTCTCAATTTGCTTCCTATTTGGGAAAGGTTTTTTTTTCCATTTTATCTTAAAGATTTTTTCCGTCTTCACGACTTTGTTCTTCATTCAGGTTTACGACAATTGCCGATGTGTTGGAAATCCCGAGGAGCTAAATATAACGCCGTGGCCACCGCGGGGTCTTGTGAGAGTGCTGTCACAACCTCAAATACTACGTCATGCTAGCTGCTATTGGCATATTCATCGGCGCGCTGAATCAGAATCCGAGTATGTTAATTTTGCTAAGGTAGATATGGCCTTTTCCGTCGATTTTTTGTATCACAAGAGCGGTCCAACTTCAAATAAAACATTTTTTTTAACTTCCCTAGGTTCCCGGTGGCAGGGGCCTTGGAGGGTCACCTCCCAAGGAGGAGGGGAGAAGAAGGGCGTGGGGAGGGGGAGAACCAAAAATTGCCCAGTTGCAAACGGGACAATTGCATTAGTACATTAATTCTAAGAAAAATCTCCTTTATCGTCATGAAATTTTCTACAGCTGCAAGTTTCGGGAAAATTACCCGTCAGTGAATTCGGGGGGAAACTCTTTTAATTTGAAGTGTTGTCAAATTTTATTAGATTCTTCATCATTGATTAATTCTTCAAGTTTGCTTTTAATAATTTCCTAAGTTTGACAATTCATTCGAAGATGCTGCTGACCCCCCCCCCCCCACTTCCCCCTTCCTCTTTCCCTCTCCCCTCCGCAACACCCCGCTTCTTACACCAGTGCTTCCTGGAATCCTAATGTCTGAATGTAAATATTACAGGTCCTATAGGATCGGGCCAATGACCCACAATAATATATAGCAATAATAAGCTAAACAATACCATGTAAAACGAAGGCTCTCTGCCTGTCTCTTTCATTTTCATTCATTATCAGATCATGATTGAGGACTATTAAATAAACAAATTGGTGAACAATGTGGTATCTAAAATTTGTGGAAAAAGGCAAATATTTTCAGAGAAAACTTCGAAAATTTTGAGCAAAAATTCAGCCTTGTGCAGAAATTATGAGGAAAAATTTGGAAAATTTTAGGTACAATGAAATATTTTGAGAAAAAAACTTCAGAAATTATGAGCAAAATGTCGGATATATTGAGCACAAACTTCTGATATTTTTAGGGAAAATGTTGGTGAACAATATCCTATCTAAACGTTTTGGAAAAAAAGGCGAATATTTTCAGAGAAAACTTGAAAAGTTTTGAGCAAAAAGTCAGCCTTATGCAGAAATTATGAGGAAAACTTGGGGATATTTTGGGCACAATGAGATATTTTGAACAAGAACTACAGAAATTTTGAGCAAAATGTCTGATATTTTGAGCACAAACTTCTGATATTTTGAGGTAAAATGACAACAATTGGATAATTTGGACAATTTTGTGAAAAACGTCAGAAATTTGGTAATAGACCTAATTTAGAAATTCGATTTTCGCCAATTTTGTGATACTTTTCCTCAAGTTCAGACTGAACTCTACTAAGTTTTTATTTTGCAATCTGCACAATTTTTTTCAGAGTTTTAAGAAATTTTCCGGCTCGGATGTGAAAGAGGGGGGGGGGGGGAGGGAGAAGGGGGAATTTATCTACGTTACCTTATTGTTGGTGAACAAAAGCCATATCTTGCTTCCGTTTGAGTTATAACAACAATTTAGATATTTCATAAAAGTACATTTATGTGAAAGAACTATTATTAAATGAAAGGTTTCGTCACATAAATACGGTCAGACTCGAACGCCGCCGTGTTGGTAAACGTCATTTCCGGTTTTCAATTTTCTCTATTGATCGTGAGATATCTGCGATGTTATCGATCACACATTCGCCGGACCGAACATGTAGACATGGGGGCCTACAATTGTCATGGATGACATCACAGTTTTCTCACAATCAATAAGGAAAGTTCAAAACCGGAAGTGACGTTATACCAGCACGGCGGCGTTCACTTCTGAATCTATTAATGAAACGATACTTTTCGTTTAAAAAAAACTGGTGAGAAAAAAAAAATGGTCTAAATTTCATTTCAAAGATTTCACCAGGGTAATGAAAAGTGACTAGTGCAATATACTGTTATTGTTTATGCATTTCTTTGAACATAATTATTCATTTTTCTGTAATTATGTACGAAAAGATGCGAAAACCATTTTCTTGTAAAGTGCATGTTATGTACCATCTCAATAATTAAACAAAAAATGTTTCCAATAATTGATAAAGTGGTAATTCAATTTTAAAAAAATGCATAAAAATGTCATGGAAATGCGTCATTTATGATATCAGTGAGATCATGCACTTTTCAGCACACACGCGCAATCTTTGAAATGTTTTAACTACTAAACGGAATAACATATCAATATGGGTTTTCAGCCAATTTATTTAATTTTAATTATCTTATGTAATTATTTTTAGTAATTATCTTATGTAATTATCTTATGTAATTATCTGATGTAATTATCTATGTAATTATCTTATGTAATCATCTTTTGTAATTATATAATGTAATTATCTAAAGTAATTATCTGATGTAATTATATTTTGTAATCATCTTTTGTAATTATTTTATGCAATCATCTTATGTAATCATCCTATGTAATTACCTTTGTGATTATCTTATGTAATTATCTTACATAATTATCTTATGTAATTGGCTTATGTAATTATTTATGTAATTATCATATGTAACTATCTTTTGTAATTATCTAATGTAATCATCTTATGTCATTTTCTTATGTAATTATCTTATGTACTGTATTTATCTTATGTACATGAAATTATCTGATATAATTATCTGATGTTATCATCTGATGTAATTATCTTATGTTCTCATCTTATGTAATAATCTTATGTAATTATCTTACATGATTATCTTATGTAATTATCTTATGTAATTATCTTATGTAATTATCTTATGTAATTATCTTATGTAATTATCTTTTGTAATTATCTTATGTGATCATCTTATGTGATTAAATTATGTATCTATATTTTGTATTTATCTTATGTAATTATTTTTTGTATTTATTTGATGTAATTATCTTATGTAAGTATCTTTTGTATTTATCTTATGTATCTATCTTATGTAATTTTCTCATGTAATTATCTGATGTAATTATCTCATGTAATTATCTGATGTAATTATCTGATGTAATTATTATATGTAATTATCTGATGTAATTATCTAAAGTAATTATCTGATGTCATTATATTTTGTAATCATCTTTTGTAATTGTCTTATGCAATCATCTTATGTAATCATCCTATGTAATTACCTTTGTAATTATCTTATGTAATTATTTTGCATAATTGTCTTATGTAATTATCTTATGTAATTATTTATGTAATTATCTTATGTAACTATCTTTGTAATTATCTAATGTAATCATCTTATGTCATTTTCTTATGTAATTATCTTATGTACTGTATTTATCTTATGTACATGAAATTATCTGATGTAATTATCTGATGTAATTATCTGATGTAATTATCTGACAGTCTGATGTAATTATCAGATATGATTATTTGATGTAATTATTTGATGTAATCATCTGATGTAATTATCTGATGTAATTATCAGATATGATTATTTGATGTAATTATTTGATGTAATTATCTGATGTAATTATCTGATGTAATTATTTGATGTAATTATCTGATGTAATTATCTGATGTAATTATCTTATGTAATTATTTATGTAATTATCTGATGTAACTATCTTTTGTAATTATCTAATGTAATCATCTTATGTCATTTTCTTATGTAATTATCTTATGTACTGTATTTATCTTATGTACATGAAATTATCTGATGTAATTATCTGATGTAATTATCTGATGTAATTATCTGATGTAATCATCTGATGTAATTATCTGATGTAATTATCAGATATGATTATTTGATGTAATTATTTGATGTAATTATCTGATGTAATTATCTGATGTAATCATCTGATGTAATTATTTGATGTAATTATCTGATGTAATTATCTGACGTAATTATCTGATGTAATTATCTGATGTAATTATCCTATGTAATTATCTTATATAATTATCTTATGTAATTATCTTAACATCACACTGTACACTGTGAGGTCACTTTTCAACACACCCACGCAATCGTTGACATGCAATAACTGCTAAACGAAGAAAGATATCAATATGATTTTTACACCAAATTGTTTGTTTAGTATCCTATGTCATATATATAGAAATGACTTAAAAGTTCACGGCAATATTCCTTTAGACTATCTGTACATACCAAATTGATCAAGCAGACCGGGATTTATATATCTAAGCATAGGCGGCGGAACCGGGGTAACAAGGGGAACGTGACCCCCATCCCCGCTTTTGTCAAAAGTTTTAAAAGTGCCCTTTTTCAAGGAAAGAGGTGCCCTTTTTTCATAGGAAAAAGTGCCCTCTTTCAGAGAAGGAATATGCCCTTTCAAACATTAGATTGTACATCTGATCTTTTCATTGAACTGTTGAAGAAAGTATACACAAAACAACGTCATGAAAAGATCAAAATTGTACAATTTTACTTGCTTCGCGTGCATGTAATCTATATTGATAATTTTCATCAACAGATAAAGACACTGAAAGATAACGCTATGGACCCAAGAGCCCTTTATTCGACTTTTTTCTATATACCTGCCTATCCTTAATTTCCCCGATTAAAATTTGTAAAAACTATTTAAAACTTGTGTGTGAGCCACCTCAAATTTTACATGTGGTACTTTGAAATTGGGTCCAGGGCAAAACTAACAATGAAGGCCCGTGTCGTAAATTAACGTGCATTACTCGTCTTCTTTGCAAAGTTCAACAAGTGCCCCTTTACAGAGATAAAACTTTAATTTTCTTTCAAATAGCCTATTAAGGACACTGGCAACTAAGCAAGAGCGGATCCAGAGGATATGGCGGGAGGGGGCGATGACCCCAGAGATTTTTCCGATGATACTTTTTTTACCATGAGACAATTTTTAGTCACGCTTTATGTAAATTTTCTTCAATTTTCGAGAAATTTCATTTAATATTTGGGAAATCTCTTTTAATCTTTGGAATATTTCCTAAATTCTTGTGCAATTTTTGGAAATTTTCCATTATTTTGGGGCAATTTTTCTTTGATTTTTGGTCAATTTTCGGGGAATATTTATTATTTACTTTGTAGGAAATTTCCTTCAATGTTTGGGAAAATTCTTTTAATTTTGGGCAATTTCCTTAATTCTCGTGCAATTTCTTTCATTATGAGGGCAATTTTTCTTCGGTTTGTGGTAAATTTTCATCAGTTATCGGGAAATGCTGCCACATTTTACCAAAATTTTAAACAATTTTACCAAATTTTCTTTCACTAATTTCCCAATCAAAAGGAAAACATGCAATAGGCCGAATCCTTTCAGGGGGTACCTTTCTCTCTACTTCCGCTTATAAGACTGCACCCCATGTTCCAATATCATGACAACACTTTTCATAAAACACGTTATCAAATCATCCTTTGTTTGGTTTAACTTGCACCCCTCTCTTTCCCCTCCACCCCCTCTCTTCCCCCTCCACCCCCTTCCCGACATTTTATCCTGGTCCACTCCTGCTGGTCGCTTTATTATAAATGATCTTTTATTGACAGATTAAAGAAAGTAGAGAACACTGAGACACTTGCTATGTGCAAGCAAGCCAAATTTCAATAAAAGGGCACTTTTAATTTAGGGTCCGGAGAAAAATTGATAGCGGCTGACATACTGCATGATTGTGGGGTATCTTGTCTAATACATTTTGATAAACCAAGTTCAATTGATTTTATGCAGCTGAGAAAATTTTGAAAATCGCTCTGAACCATTCTAAAAAACCTTATTTGCTTTTAATATTGTTTGGTACATTCAATATTCCGAATGATGATCAGTACAATTTAATAAACATGGTCTAAATGTTTCCGATTTGATAATTTTGCAGATCTTGGTATGAACGTTTCTATTTTCCAAAATGTGGTCCTATATATCTTGATATAATCAAGGATGTTCGTACATCATTGATATAATTGACAAATTTACTTGCAAAAAAAAGTCCAATTATTTTCGGGTCGATATAAATTAGAGTGTGGGGTATAATTTCCCCTAAAGCTATAATGCTGGCGAACATGCTTTCAAAATACTTCAGTCAGTCGAAAAATGCCCCTCAAGTCCTGTGCCACCCCCCACTTTCAAACATCATCCGCCGCCTCTAAATCTAAGGTCCACTTACAGACATACCTCTGTGTAATATTTCTATGTTCAAAAATAAACACCGAATCGCTCAAATTGACATAGGCCTAACCAGACTTACACAAACCATTTCCGCGTATCATCTGACTGTCTGATCATAGCATACGTTTAATTATATAAACAGGTGTCTTTCTACTGTGCAATAATGATTCTGAAGCATGGCCGTGCGAGGCGGGAGGATGGGGATTGCTCTTGTCCCCTACCCTCTGTCGACCGGATATTCATCTTAGTAGGGCAAAATCATGAAGGAAATTTCTCGAGAACTGAAAAAAATTGCACGGAAATGAAGGAAAGCTCCCTAATATTGGGGAAAATTTCCCGAAAATTGGCCTCAAAATTCACGAGTCGGGCAGAATCATGCCCGACTCTGCTAGATATCTGGGTCATGCCCTTCCGACTGGGCATGATGTTGACAATATGATACTTGGGCACCGATTTTATATAGTCAGGCAGAGAGGTAAAACTGTAAAATGTACTTTTTAAAGCAGTGTTTTGTCGGAATCATGCCCGACTTACAGTAGCTAGTTTTTCCAACAATTAAAAGAAATTTCTGCAAAATTGAAAATTGCTCCGAAATAGAACAAATAAAAGTGTCCAAATTCCAAACAATTTGTCCGAAAATGGAAAAAAATTGCCTGGAAATCGACTAAAGTTCCAAAAAATTGAAGGAAATTTCCAAAATTAGCCCAAAATACGCTAAAATTTCCCCCAAATAAAAAACCTGCCCCAAATATGAAGGAAATTTCCAAAATTGAAGACAATTGCCTGAAAATGGAAGAAATGTTTTGAACATTGCCTGGAACAATAAGGAAAGCTCCCTAACATTAAGGAAAATTCTGCGAAAATTGGCCAAAATATTTGGAAAATAAAAGAAATTTTCCGAATATTGAATAAATTTAGGTGGAAATTAAGGAAAATTTTCAAAAATTGAAGACAATTGCCCAGAAATTATGGAGAGCTCCTGAAAATTGAGAAAAAAATATTCCTCCCCCTTTTTTTTTTTTATTTTATAGAAAAGTAAATAAATGAAAACCATTGCTCACAATAATCGTTTATTCACAGATTCATTGCCTTTTTACCTTCGTATTAGGTTTTCGAGTCGGGGAAAAAAGTCACCGCCTCCTGAGTAAGATGGTCCCTCACGGTCATGGGGCCAAGGGGACCCTATTTGCGCCACTGAAAGTAGTGATCCCCAGACGTGGCTGCGTAAAGTTGACGGGGACACGCTTTGTCGGGTAAATCCTGACACCACAGACAGATTAATACACAGGGTCGCCGAGATGATTGAGACCAGGGATAAACTGAGAATCCCGGCTCCCATATCGGAAATTGCCAAGCAATTTTTGGAGTCCCACTATTGGAACGCACATTCTTTTTCCTAGGATCCCGGACCTGGGCAGTACACACCCTTAGCCCCTCCTCTTCTCGGCGGAGCTGCCAACATATAATGATTATAAATGTTATTTTTTTCCCTATAGGTCAGTTGAGTATCAAGACCGTTCTGTTGCAATCGGTTTGAAATTAGTCGTAACGAAGTTGTTTGGTAAGTTTATGGAAAAATAGATTCCTAAACAATAATCTCACACTCTTAGCTCGAATTTGGGAAAACAGAGGGCGCCCATACTTTTATCCACATTTGTATCTTTTGTAAGTTGAGTTTTGTAGTTTAGAGTGATTGTATGACTTCCCCTACTTTCAGTGGTGAAATCGCGCTTAGTGTAACCATGTGACGCATTGGTAGGGAAAGGGTCCATCGCCTAAACCTCTGGACCCAAAGCAGAAATTCAAAAGTGAAAAGACATTGCGCTATGTTTGTTATGTGGCCCAAATTTCCCACGGGCCCTTAAGACCTTAGTTGTGAATAAGCTGCAGGTTCGCTTCGAGGTTCTTCTATATTTTTAATAGAATTATATATGTGGAAGAGATTATATTTGTAGGGGCAAAACATGATTGGGGAAAAAGAAAACATGTTTTTAATCAATTTAGGCATGTTTGTATTCTTTATTACAAACTTAAAAACAAATCTTTGGGAGGGGCAACTCGCACCCCTTGCCCCTCATGGTGAGCCTCTCATGCATCAAATAGATTTGTTATAGCTGTCGTAAGCTTAAACTTTTTTACCTTTCTTCATGTAGGATGGTTCCCCACCCCCATTTATTTCGGGGCAATCATTAACTCCGCCTGCATTTTATGGCAGACCACGTGTAGCAAACGAGGTGCCTGCTGGTTATACGATATCGTCCAATACCGGTATATGTTTTACGGTATCCTGCTGCTGCTTCATACCCTGGCCTTTACGTTTACCGTGTCTACGTTTTTCTCGCTGAGAGAAGACAAAAAGGTTGGTATCCCTTTGAGGAAATTAAAATTAGCATTTCAATGTAAAACAAAGGCGTACTGAAGCGGGGATTGAAAGGATAAGAAGAGAGGAGGAGTAAAGGGGGGGGGGGGGAGAAAACCACAAGGAAGAAGGGAAAATTACATGAGATTTCCAGAAAATTAAAGGAGATAATTATGTTTGATGGAAACTTATTTTACCAGTGCAAATTTCCCGCTTGTTACCGGAAAAATGTTGGAGGTTCTTGCCTTCAATCACCCCTCCCCCTTACCTCGCTGAGAGGTGACCCTTCTTGAGTCTCTGTATGTGAATTAAATAAAGTTGTTTATTCTATCACAACTGCGGCTGCAGAAGAAGGCTAAATTTCTGTTCAAAATGACTTGAAAGCAGTGCCATGCATGGGTAGGACTCTTAACCAGTAACGGGACCACCCTATGGAAGCCAATATAGGGCCAATATAACTCAAATAATGTACAATGGAATGCAAAATCTCACGGTGATATTTTGATCAGATATGCTCAAAGTTTCGATCCTTCACCTTCAAGCATGTCAAGTTCGATCCGTTAGTGGAGTGGATGCAGTTGAATAAGGCTAAAAGGTCTTGAATTCCCATCATACTCTCAATCACAAGTTGGCAGGAGAAAAATATAGGAATTCTCGAGGTCGGACATCCGGGAATGTTGTGGTGCACGGCGACGTAACAATGCTTTTTTGACAATCTCAAACATCACTCAAAGAGAAAAACAAAAATTTTGCCATTTTTCAACAAATACTGGACAGCTGGACAGAATTTATTTTTCTTCAAATATGTGCACAAAAACTGCCACAGGTGAAATCATGAAATATTGATGAGTTGATTTTTCCCCTGCTGTGTTAGTACAGTATCACTAGGAAGTCTCCCGTTCAATATCTTTCTTCACAAAAGTTTCCAACATATATGAATACCATTAATTTTCGCTGACTGGCAGAGGCGACACAAGTATTCATAGAAAAAATATCCCATTGACCGGTTGTAATGATAAAGTTTCCCCTCCAACTTAGCAAAACAGTGCTGAGCTCGCACACGGTTACGTTAACAGTAGCACAGTTATGTCGACTCCGACCTCAAGAATATTTTTCAGTGACGATGGTGAAGGATCGAAAACAAATAGGTGAATATAAGGAAATTCATAGGTTTTTTGTTATTTCAATAAAATTGATTTTTAAGGTCTTAAAATTCAAAATGTTGTATTCTTTTTCTAAACCGATTTTGATAAAGCCTTTTGTTATTTCCATGTTTTATAAGCGTAGTCCCTTCCATTTAAAGACCAGTTGTCGTCTCTATATCGCGGAGATAAATATATTTCAATTCCTATGTTTTGATTGGTCGGAACACAATGGTTCAATGTGCGCTTAAATTGATAAACCAATCGTAATTGTTTTGGAATAAAATGTACGCCGCCACATTTTAGTCACGATAGATGACCTTAAGCTACCTGTCCATAGATCTCTCAAGCAATTTAGCTAATGTTCCGTCTGATCCGTCTTGTGTCCTAATCAAGTCTACAAAGGTTTGAATGCGCATTATTTCAGTTTCACAAGTTTATCTAATTCGTCATGGATGGATTAACAATTAATGGATGACAATTTATTGCCCACGGTTCGATAAGAAAGTAAAAGATCGGAACATATTTTCTTTGTTTTTATTTCCACAGCGGAGGAAATTAGCGGATCAGGGTGATGAGCGCACCGCAACGCATGTCTGAACATTTTAAAGGAGAGATGAATGATAATGACAGAGACTGCACTTCTGCCTTCCGTGTATCTTCATAAGAAAAACATCTCGTCTCAAAAAAATTGCTTGACCAATCACCAATAAATCCGAACCTACTAGCTACGTCAGTTCCGCTGCTGTAATTGATTGGCTGATTATTGGTGATTGTGTAAACATTTCGACCAATAAAAAACGTTAGATTGTAATGTAAATTCTTCTCCACGTTAACACTTATTCATAACCAAGGGAATCTCTTCCGATGAAAATTGCTTGACACGTCATTACAAAATATAACTAATAAAGAATTTGTCCCCAGTAAAATCCAATACATATTACTGATGTCACTTGTCTGGTGGTTGTTAATTGGTTTGTCAGTTTGTGGAAAATTTTGGTCAAGAAAAATTCAGTCTGATATCTGAATATGCCAGTATGCCCTGTTCCAAAAGTTCAGTGTCTTTTGAGAATCCACAGGAGACGGGAGAGAGCTGCCTTTTCACAGTGGCACAACTAGAGTCCTGGGGTCAGTGGTGTGGTGGCGGAGCGCCGGGGAGTAACTAACCCCAGTGAAGCTTTCTTAAAGTCACAGGGGCGTAAAAATTGTCCTGAGAATATATTTTCATAAATTTAATCTCAACTAATGCAATTTGTATTATTGCAATTAACAGATTAACATTGCATTATGTATGTTTTCTTTCAAACTTTATTCTTGCACCTAACACATGAAAATCATCCCTGGACCCCAATTTAAGACACATATTTTAGTCAATGAGATCCTACATTTGATCAAACATGTATAGTCCTTTTAGCTAAGCTATAAAGTGTGGAAATGTCACGATTTTAAGCAATTTCTGATATTAAAACGCTAAGCTTCTGAGGCTTCACCCCCTGTTGGGCGGACCTACTAGGACTTTGAACCTAGATTTGACACATTTTAAAACATTTTTTGTTATCAAAATCACGGGAAGCGTAGAGCACCCGGGACTTTGTCCCCTGGGTCTCTATCAGGGTTTCGTCCCAAGATTGATACAAGTGTAGGCAATTGTTTGGTCACCAAAATCACCAAAAGCTGAATTTGACACGAGCAGTGACCAGTTTAAAGGATTGTTTAGTGGTAAGGCATGATAGAAGACTTCAAAAGAAACAGAATGGTGAAGAAAGCATTAATAAATCTTATTCCGTTAAGGAGACATTCAAGTTTAAAACTCTGTCTTATCCGTGTAGAAGTGACTGGTGTGGTAATTCTACTATGGAAAGTTGGCGTCTTCAAGTTTATCCTCACATTCTTAACAATTGTTAATATATTTTAAAGAAACTTGATTCATTTTTTCACTATTTAAATTATTTCCTTAAACATTTTTCTTGAACTTTCTTCAGGTGGTATATTATAAATACCCTTTCTAGATTAAGTTTTACTACTTTTATATCATATGCCATGGTTTTTAAACCACAAAATCGCAGGACAAAATATTATAAAATAAATACAGATTTTGAGGAATCTGAGGCTATGACGTCACAACTAGTCTAATTTCATTCATTCTACACAAATGACTAAACTTTAAACTGTTTTTGCCACCAAAATCATCAAAAGCGAAGGGCTTCGCCCTGCATTTGACACGATTTTAAACAATTGTCTGACATCAAAATCACGATAAACGCAGTACTTCCTATAAGGCTCCCAACACGGCTTAACCCTTGTTGTTGATACAATAATAAGCTGTTTTCTGCTCTCAAACTCGCGATAAGTGCACGGCTTCCAGCCTTCTAGGGGCTTCGTGCCCAGATTTTGACACAAACTGCTACCGAAATTACGAAAAAAGCAATATTAAGCAATATTCTGACAAATTCATATAAACGCAGGGCTTCCGGGGGCTTCACCCCTGGACCGCTACCAGCTTCGCCTCTAGCTTTGAAACAGTGATTTTTTGAAATTTACCAAAATTCCGAGAAATGTAGGGCTTCACTCCTGGAATTTTTGACACGATTTTAAGAAATTTTCTTCTGTACAAAAATAATGAAAAACACAAGGTTTCACGTGGCCCGGGCCCCTACAACGAATGCCTTTTAAACAAATCACATATTTTCTACCGACAGCTAATCAATTCGATGAATTTACCTGTCATCTAAACGGCGCATGCCAGTTATGTGCTCAATCAGGGCCGTAGCACCAGAGTTATTAGTGGTGGGGCGATGGTCTATAGTGGTGCGGCGGGCTTCGAGGAGCAGAGGTTGAAGTCCCCTGAAGACCTCGCATTTTCATAATCCGGCACAAAAGTGGTGCGTCGAGCGCTGCACCGGCCGCACCGACTCCGACAGGCCTATGCTTAATGTTTTACTCTTATCAGCATTTTCCTTTTTTCAGGGAGGGGGACCATCAAATTCCCTTTCCCACAGTGAAACACGACCCACCACACCATTGCTTGGAGCCATATCTCAGATATTTGAATGTTCAAAATGGGGTACTTTTTAATTCTGAGATAACATTCCGCAGCTCTTCATCTATAAAGTGGTAAATTCATTTTCTGATGTGTTTTTTGTATCACGGGGTACTAAAATCTCCGTCGGGTGGATAAGATGTTGTAGTTATATGATATTTTTATTATCTTTAGGCTATGTTGTCCTTTTACTCGTTTGGCGATTTTCATTGTTTTACTCCCATTGAAGACGATGCAGGACGGGTAACAATATTCTACATTTTCCCATACGCATGAGAGCATATGTGTGCACACAATATCGGGATTAAATGTGATGTGCATTAGAACTTATCTGCTTTAATTTGGTAGAATGTTATTTTAGCCAGTTGCTAAACCTGATATGAAATGTAAAGAATTTGTATCGCATGCTAATTGCTGCCGATGGAGCAGACGCGCAATAAATTCCACGCATTCCTTTCGTAACAGCCCACAAATCATGACAGTTCTGTCCTATAGAGGCAGTTCATCACGTGATTCTAACTCAAGTGGAAGCGATTTTGCGTTCCACGTGTCTTCACAGAGCTTAGTCACACCACACGCACAACAAACATACTGCATGCTAAGCTACCTACCAGTTCAGCGAATTTTACTGATTGCATTTTTGTTTTGTTTTTTTGTTCACTTCCGATTTTACCTCATATTTTCCTTACGTGTTATAAATTCATACGAAGAGTAACTTTTACGTAAACGCCATCTGATTAATCGTTATACGCAGACAAAGCCTACATACCTGATATAAAGTGTTCGCTGCAAATCCTAGTGTGAACCGTAGGTTGAAAGCCGTTGTGTCGTACAGCAGAAACCCACTAAGAACGTCGATCAAGATCAGATGGAAATCGAGAAAACATCTTTTTAATCCCCGGTACACGTCTGTTAGTGCAACCAACGGCACAGCAAGATTCCGGCATAATTATCTTACACAAATTAGGTAGTGTGCAGCAGACAACAGTGTTTTCCGACAAACTGGCGATGTAAACAAAGTCACGAGACCTCATGACGTCAGATGATTATAATGATGATGACGATGATGATGACGATGATGATGACGATGACGATGGCGATTACGATGGCGATGGCAATAGCGATGATGATGAAAATGATGATTGTGATTATTATTATCATTATTATTACAAGTTTATTTATCTTTAGTGTTTTTTTATAAATTAGAACATGTCACCCTAAAAGTAAAGCAAATCTGTTTATGTGTTTGAAGATCAGTCATCATGTTAACGTTAATATTAATATAAAACAAGAATGCAATCCACGTAGTTGCTTATCTCATCACCACTTGTAACTTAGCAACGACCTAACCTTCATATGATTGTGGGTCATTCTGTATTTCAGCCTTGAAACTTTGACCTTATAACAGTCACCTTTGACTTTTTTCCCATCACAGCAATGCAATAGTTCTCATAAGGCCACCACATAATATGCAAAATCCCATTCACCCCATACAATTACTGCAGCAGAAATGCGAAAATACGTGTATTATTAGACTACCACTTGACATTTGTACTCGAAAGTCTGCGAGGCACATCTCCACCTTGCAAAATTATATGCTACCATTTTGGATCACAATCAGCCGTGTACTTTTTATGTTTATATCAGATCAAATCTCTTCATTTTGAACAAATATTTCACCTTTGATTCTTGACTTAACAATATCACATGCATATCACAAGTTACACTGCTATACCCTTTATGTCCCATCCACAATTCTAACTTTGACCTAAACCTTTGACTTTTCCCATCACAATAATGCAATAGTTCCATGCATAAGGCCTCCATCCCATTCACTCCATTCAAGCACCGCAGCAGAAAGCTGAAAATAAAGCTTTATTGTCAGTTTATGTGTCTAAAGATTTGTTGATATAAGAATCAGTAAGATGTTGTAATTGAAAGGAAATTACCTTTTACTAATTTGACTATTTGTAGACATGTTTTTCTCTTTGAAAACCATTAGCTTAGGCCTATCAGTAACATGTCAAAAACAGAAGAAAATATAAGAATAATTAGTAACAAAGTTATTACAAAAAAATAAGTAACTTATCGAAAGGAAACGAGGTATTTATTATAAAAAATCATTGAGGCCTGCATACAATGAAACACTGGTTTTAATACCAATACTCTGTTCTTATATGTTTAGGATTTTTACAATATTTACGATTCTTATTCTTTTTGAAAATACATGTTTTGATTATTTGCATCTTCAATATACCAATGGTATGGTAAGAAAAACTAATTTCAAATACGTCTGTTCTGGTGTTTTGATTTTTCACTCGGCGGCGCACGCGATTCACGGGAAGACTACAAATCGTCCACCTTGTGTACATGAGAGAAGGGACATTATCACAAATCAGGTTTTAGTGGTACGTGTAATATTATTTCTTTAATAAAAAATCACAATAACAAATTAATTATCAGAATATTTGACTAAAACTTAGCATTTCTGTCGAAAGTTTAATATTAATTGCTTTGCAAAATGACTAATGATAAATCACTGCGCCGGACCAAATGACAACTTCAGAGAAAAGGTTTAAGAAATAATTTCTTTGCCAATGTGCCACTATACATTATGACGCTAGGCCTACGTCCACTTGTTGTGCCTCAAAACAAATGATGAACATATCAAATACGACTTACGATTAAAACAAATAATAAAAGAAAAAATCGGAACTAATTTGTCTTAAAACAGACTATTGTGGCAGGTGCTTTAGTGTTTTTGATATTTGCTTGGTTGGTGCCACCTCACCACCGGGAGATGACGTTATCTGCTGGAGTGAAACAAAGATAAGCGCGTTACGGCGAATGATAAGTCCATATGTGTCTGCATGTGGTATGCAAATTCAGACAAAAAATTTACGATTACAAATTGTTAGTTAAACTACATTTTCACTGATATAGATGCTTCATTAGTTGATTGTGCAGTTGATAATAACAATTATTTGCAGTTTGTATCAATTTCTACGGATGATTGTACATTGTTTTACTGGTACACCTGCTGGGTATGCATGTTTAACACCGTGGTTTAAATTCGGGTCAGTCGCGAAATGTCGAATGGACCAAGAACAGTGATATATTTTTACTGAAAACTCAACAAAGGGACGCCACATATCCTGAATCGATCATCATACGTTGTCTGAAACTGCAAATTTGTGCCTTAAGTGGCTGAAATTCGGGCCTACTATGCTACATGTACGTATGGCATATGATATGTAAACAAATACTCGCTGAAATACCGCTTAAATCGCATGACCCTAAATTGCGATAATTTTACGCCAAATTATACAACATATCATTCGAAAGTTCCAAGCCTTCTAGATATAGATACGATTATAATTATTATACATTCTTGTTATTGCTTCCTTTCATTAAAGCTGCGTACTTCAACATACAATTTATAAGAAACACAACTGTCTTTAAATACGTCGCATTCAAACTGTTTATACGAAATTCACATGATACCATAAATAACTAAATAAATGAAAACACATATAACCATTACTTACTGTACACATCTTGTATGTTTTTCAATCCGAAACTCAAACTGTCTTAAGTTTTAAGAAGAAAAAAAAAAAAAAATTAGGAGGTAATAAATGATGGTTATATGTGTTTTAATTTGTATGGTTGATTATGATAATATGAGGATTTCGTCATTTTAAATGAAACATATGTATAGACAGTTGTGTTTTCTATCAATTTTATGATGAAGTATGTGTCTTTGATAATAATCAAAGGAAGCAATACAAAATAATGTCGGGAATTGTATGATATTTGGCTTAGACTATTTTAGGAGTAATCAGAAATAGAAGAATGAAGGACATTGAATGTATTTTTTTAGATGGCGCAGTCAACAGTGCACAGCTACGATATAAAATAATTCACGGTTCTCTAGCTGTGTACAGTGTGTATCGTTGAAAGGTACACAGCGGGCTTACATTTGTACGTAGGATGTTAAATATGTTGGAAATGTGTTAATGCTTATCACTTAATTTACAAAGGCGTAGCAAGCACTAACGACGGCCGGGGTCAAACTTATATGTTGGCGTCCCTGAGTTTTGACGCCCTTTAATTGCTGCGCCTGGAAATATCATCTCCATGCCCCCAAATAGGACGGCAACTGAATTTCATTGATCAGGGGCTGCGGAGAGTTAAATTCGGAATGGGGGGTAATGAGTTTGAAATGTGATGTCTATCGCCTGATTTTAATGGCGTTGCGAGCACCAACGACGGCTGGGAACAAAAAATGCGCCCCTGGGTTTGGACGCCCGGGAACAAAAAATGCGCCCCTGGGTTTGGACGCCCGGGAAGATTTGTTCCCTTCCACCAAATAAGATACCAGTCGATGCCGTTTCTTTTATTTTATCGCGGGCTGGTGGTACACATCATCAACCTCATGGGTTTTTTTGGCAACATACCCAGTGTTTAATATCTGCACAACATACAATTCATAGGAAACACAACTGTCTTTAAATACGTCGCATTTAAACTGTTTATTCCAAATCCGCATGATACCATAAATAACTAAATAAATAAAACACATATAACCAGCACTTATACCTCTTGTATGTTTTTCTATCCGAAACCCAAAAATTCACTGACAAAATTATTTGACACTTTTTCATCCCACCTCTTCAATGTTGGCAAAAAGTTTTGAATACATTTCTTAGCCTCTTTATTTTAAAAGCAGTAATCATGCCAACATTGAGGCGGGGGAGGGGAAAAGGTGCCAAGTATTTTGTGGCTGATTTTATGCAAAAGTCAACAATAACATCTTAAAATCTTAGAATTAAATGGAAGCCACCGGAATTGAGCACGATGTGGGACCTTGTAAGCGTATGAAAAATATGCTCATTTCTACGTGCGTTGCATGAAGGGCAATACCGGCGTGCATTATTGTTAACATTTTTGCATCCGGCAACTGCAGCTGATTGATTGGGTAACAAAGAGAAAAATCTTTTAAGCAGTCGATTGGCTGAAGATCTGAATAAACCACGTTCTGCTACTCTCGATCTGAAGAGATCTATTGGGTACGCATGAACGTGGAAATAACATGGCAAAACCTAATAGGAACGGATCTTAATGTAAAAAAAAAAGATTCTGAAATATCATAATAGGTTTCCTGAAACCAGGGGCATTAGAACGTCACAAGAGGCACCTCTCGTCCTCTTACCCCGTGCAATGTAGGGGACTTGTTCCATTGTTACCTCTTGGTGACCTGTTTGTCCATGCAAACATCATCGTCAATGCCATCATCATTTCCATCATCATCATGCAAACTTTCCGGTAATTTTCCCAACAGTTTTGTCCCAGATTGCCAATGTCAATGAACAAATATTTTGTATGTAGAGAAGTCATGATATTTAAAAAAAAAGAAAGAGACGTTCAATTGTTTCCAGAATTCAGGACAATACAATGAAACGCATTAACTTCTTTTGAACCTTGCTATCTTAACTAAAAATTTGCTTTGTTCTTTTTTCCGGCAAAACCCCCTAGTGTTTGCAACCCATTTTTCTTAATATCTGAGTGCCTTATTCTTGACCTCTGCATTGTTCTGCGCATCTTGGATTGCAAGATAGATAATGGTACTTAGGGGGTGCAGATAGGGGCGATGGGAGAAGAGAAGTGGCTGAGATGGAGACTGAAATGATAGGAGTTAGGTGAAGAGTATTTCGTTTTTATCACGACATGCTCTTATATTGATTTTCTAAGCTTATTATGAAATATACTGTACAAGAATAGAAGGAATAATAATAATTGTGCAGACGGGCACGAGATTGGCTAATAAGTATCTCCCACCATACAATTGGTCCAATATGGACAGTGACGTACATTTCGGCCCTGTGATATTGATCAAGGTAGTTTTCCGAAAATTGTCAAAACGGATTTGAAAAGTTTAATAGTTTATCAACATGATATGACTCAAGTAACATTACCCAAGTTCCACTTCTTAAGATTCATCCCGTGCAACAAGGCGCAGGAATCCCTGACGTCAACCTTGGTATGTAAATTTCTTTCACATCAAATGAAACTTTGACTAGGGTGAGCAACATCAGCAACAGACCAACTTAAAATACATTCTGATCAGCTTCACTGCATTTAACTAGTTTTCATTGGCGGAATATCACAACAACATTGGATTTGCAGATGACGTAACACGTATTTTGCAGCTTCCATCAATAATGATATTGATGAAAGACGTGAAAGACGTTAAATTTGTAATCAATTATAATCGGGTATTGATAGGCTTTTTGTTTTCCATGAATTGTGGCCAGCTTAAAGGAGCTTCTTCTCGCTTGAGCATTCGTTTATCTTTAAATACTAAAGGTCTGATTTTTGATACTCGTATAGTTAGAAATTTACTTGTACTTAGGTATTCTACCTCTGGTAATATGTTATGTAATATATTTAGTGGTGTAGTTGAGGATACACCAAAGGTGTCACTTCGAGCGCAAAGCGCTCGACTTGTTGGTGTGGGGTCCAGAGACCCGCTTCAGGGCCCCTGGTGGGGGCCAGGAGCGATGTCCTGGTAGGGTCAAGGGGACGAAGCCACCGGAAGCTCTTGCAAAATTGACATTTCAAGGACGAAAACGTATGTCACAACGCATAGTAAGAAGGTGTATTATACAAGTCAAAATTCATGTCAAAGAAAGCTATAATACACCATATACAAAACACAAAATCATGAAAACGCATAATGTGGACAGTTCGGGAGCAACCCAAAAAACTGGGTACTTTAAAATACCCAAAAAATTGGGTACTTTTATGTATTACGTCATCGCATGAGCCTACACATTGGACTATCCCCACACTAAACATATGGAGTGTTTCATTATCCGCTCCGGATTGTCCAGCATTTCAATGGATAATCTGAAATTTTGGAGACGGATAGTAAACAGATATTCAAAACTTTCTGCCGCTGCTTTTTGATATTCACGGTCGTCTTTTTGAGAAAATAAATAAAACAGATTATAGGCAGTCTGTTTTGTTCATTTTCTCAAAAAGGCGACGATGAATTTCAAAAAGCGACGGCAAAATGTTTTTAATATCTATTTACTATCCGTCTCCAAAATTTCAGGATATCCAGTGGAATTTTGGACAATCCGGAGCGGAAAATGAGAAACCCCATATGTTTAGTGTAAGCTAGTCAAATGTGTAGGCTCATGTAATGACGTAATACCTAAAAGTACCCAATTTTTTGGGTATTTCAAAGTACCCAGTTTTTTGGGTTGCTCCCGAACTGGTGGAAATATAATGTTTTATTGTTTACACGTTTGTACATGGTTAGGTTTCTCGTTACTCTTTGAAAAATATGGGTTGTCTAAAAGAAAGGTTTTCAATAATTCACTACTAACTTGTGTAAATGTTGTCAAACTTTTAAAACGAGCCTCTTCTGTATCACGCGCACTCCGACACCCACCACCTCTCTCTCCTCCCACTCTCTCTCTCTCTCTGTTAGTTCATGTATTTAAAATTCAAAATCACACAAATGTTTAATAATGATAATAATAATATTAAATGTTATTTAAATACGCCATTCACCAAAGTACCATGGCGCTTACAAAGTAAAATAAAAACAATGAAAAGTAGTAAAATAAGTGGGTCTTTAATTTTTTTTTTAATACTGTGGTGGATGAGAAGTTCTCATGTCGGTGGGTAAAGTGTTCCAGGATCTGGATGCAAGTATTTCAAATCTTTTGTCACCTATGGCAGAATTGGATATGGGTATGTGAAGTCGGTTTGAGTCATTACTTGATCTGAGTTCACGTGCGGGTTTTCTTATCTTGATCACATCCTTTAAATACCAAGGCGCCTCACCATTCAGGATTTTGTAGATAAAGAGTAGTGTTTTGTAGGTGACCCGCTTTGATATTGGTAGTCAGTGTAGCTTGCTGATCAATGTACCTGGATCAGTTTGTCTACCAACACCGAATATCAGACGCGCTTTATATATTTATTACCGAAGAAACTTTTTTTCTGAGAAAGTGCCCTTTTGAAATCTAAAAACATAATAAGCACCTGGAATGTCATAGCTTTTTGAACCGACGGCACAAATCTAAACCAAGGAATTAAAATCTTAACCAACGGATTAAAATATCCCCGCTGGCTACGCCACTGATCTTACTTTAGATATTATCTTACAAGAAGCTTTGTTAGATATGAAATATGATAACAAATCTTTATTCATACTTCGCTTTAAAGCAATATAGGGTCATACGAATTGGGGTGGTGGTAGAGGGGTTGAGGCAAGAGTAAAATTTACCATTTTAATCATTTTACTGCTTTCAATTATAAAAGAATACAATGTATGACCACTCATCGTACGAAAGACTAAGGATTGTGCATAAACTTCTTTTAAGAAATTCACGAAATACTAACAACAAAAATATAGTTAAAGTTTTATTCCTAAACCGAAATCCAATTTAAAAATCAATTCAAAACTTAAAATTCATTTTTCAGTTTATTCAGTTTATGAAAGTTAATTACATTAGCTGCCCAACCAAACTATCCGTTGCCTATTTTTAAATCTACATTCTGTTTTGGTTCTAATTGTGAACTACAATTTGTCGCCTACTTCTACGACTTTGACATGTATCGTTTGTACAGAAATATTTGACTTAATATACTAAACATTCTGAGTATTTATTTGATCTTAATGTCATTAAACCTTTTACCATAAAATATTTGTAAAGAAGAATAAGCTTGGTTTCTTCATTTTCAGATCTTCTCCTGATATTGATTCACTGTAGAAGATAAAGAGAAAGTAACATTTGACGATCTTTGTTTTAAATATGTATTCATTATTGCAGGTAAGAGAGAGAGAAACTATCTAATTTTGAATGCCAAAGGGTAAAAAGTCTTTAAATTTTGAGGTAAGCTGCAATTACTTCTGGTATGACTGAATTATATGATAATGATGAAACACAGATACGAAAAACAGATACGAAACACAGATACAAAACAAGTATACGAAACACAGATATGAAACACAGATGTAAAACACAGACATGAAACACAGACATGAAACACAAATATGAAACCTAGATATGAAACACAGATATGAAACACATATATGAAATACATATATGAAACACAAATATGAAACGCAGATATGAAACACAGATATAAAACACAGATATGAAACACAGATATGAAACACAAATATGATACACAGATATAAGATTGAAATTAAGTCATCAGAATTCTACAAGAAATAACCTAAAACGAAAAAAGGAAAATAACAGTGGTTATGGACAACCACAACGATGATAAATCTAGGGTTTTGATGAACGATACCATGTTTTCTTCCTTTCAAATTAGCACTGTGATATATAAATTATATACACTTTACCTTGCTGTTTTAGTGGGTATTGCTGCGGGTATTGCTGCGGGTATTGCTGCGGTGGTGGGTATTGTTGTGGGTTTGCGGTGTAAGAGGGAGCTGGTTGATAAACATATGTCCCTGGCTGCTGTAGGTATCCGGGAATTACGGCTGGAGCTATTCTTTCGTTCACTAAAATCTACAAATAAGAACAAAAAGTGCAAAAATGTCACCACCACCATCATCACTATCATGTAATAACCACCACCACCACCTCTTCTGTTGCCAGTCACGTACATAAATAACAACAACAAGGAAGGCGCCATAATGCGTACACTACGGAGGAGCTAGCCGTCCCAATTAGTAAAATACACAAGATAATGACTTCTTAGGAAAGTAAGGCAGTGATGTTGAACAAAAAATGTAAAAATGACACCAACACCATCATGGCATGACCACAACAAACACCGCCAATATCCCATATGTCATCAATCACATTAAAACCAATACCAACTTTAGGGATGGTGCCATACGCTATGACCAAAACCAGTAAAATGCTTGAGGTAATGACTCTCAAGAATGTAAGTTTGTAATTCTATTCGAATTCTTTCTTCACGAATCTGACAAACGTTTAATATTGAAATATTCCGTAATTATAGTCAAAATGAGGGAAATGTTGGCAAAAGTTTGCAGTAATGTTTTCTTAATACATACTGTCAGTATCGATATAGAATAAGAATGGTTAAATAGTTAGTAATCAAGCAAGTCTTCTTTCATATAAGCTGAACTTGCTTGACTACTGAACTAATCTTTTAAAATCTCTGTTGGCCTTTCCCTACAATAAATCATAATGAACATTCGAACACGCCCCATGCCAGCACCACGAAGGCAACCGCTTCCACCCAATGTTAGAACATGACGCTGCACCGTTGCATATTTTCTCAAAGGAACACTCAGGTGAAAAGTTAGTAAACTTAAGTATATTTCCAAAATTCCCCAAACTTAGCATGACAAAACGCTGTCACTTTTCATTCGGTTTCGGATAGTTCCAATTTGTGATTTTAAATGAATACCAAACAGTGAGCTGTCATTTTAAGGCCAGTTGTCCTTTTTGCGAGAGATACAATGCACTGTAAACGTTTCTGATCGGTTGAAATATTTACACAATGCACTGACAAGCCAATCAATTAATAATAACAAAAATATTAAGTGACGTTACTAGTAAAAATAATAAATGATGTTTACCAATATGAATTGGGTCTATTGGTAACAGCCAAGCAATTTTCTTGAGGCGAGATTTTATCAATAGAAAATTGCTTGACACAATCTGCTACATACCAGCGGTGTCACTTCCGCTACAGTTTCTGATTGGTTTGTCAGTATATGTGTAAATATGATCTGCCATTCAGAAACAAATTGTATTGCATAGCTTTCTCCACACTAACGCGAGAACTGACCTTTAATGAACACAATATTTGCCACACCGTCACATCAAAGAAGATATAGCTCTTTGAGGAACATAATGATTCCCCAAAAGCGCCGCTTCTCTGGTCAAATGCTCTTTGAGGAATAAAGTTGGCTATAAACCATGAAAATAGATAGAAAAAAGTGTTACAGATGATTAAGATTGACCATTTTAGCTATTCCTTGATGTAATTTCTTGTTGTTTTTTAATCCGTCACCATCTTGCCATCGTTATCAATTTATCTGGAAATGTATTCGATAGTGTCTCTGACCAAGGGTGGTGCATTTCTACATGTTTCGACGGGGTAAAATGCGTTCTAATTATGATCAGCGTACCATTAAAACAGCATGTATGGATCAGGGCTGTTACGGTTCTCCAGACAGAATATAAAAATATTATCTATACGGCTTATTGTTGGTCAAAAAATCTTTTTTTCTCTCTCTCTCTCTACTCGGAAAACTTACGGTGTGTGAAGTGTTTGATGCAGATGATGAACAGCATGCCCCGGCACATGCGGTGCCCGATCCAAGAAGGGACACAACAAATCCCACGAAACAAGCGACAAAATGAAAGACAGTCACCCAGAACCAAGCACGCTGTAAGACAAAAGCAGGCAACACGAAAATTATTATTTGTGGAACAAATGTTTTGCTAATATGTCTCCCCGACTCGGACACCATGTAAGGCAAGTGTGCGTAATACAGTAAAGCATGTATGTAACACATGAAGTGCTTATATGTCATTCCGACTCAGACACTTTGTAACACAAGTGTGTATAAAGGACATTCTTTGATAATCAAAAGCTGCCACTAAATAACTGTATCGTCGCAATCTTCAACCATCTTTTACTGCAAGCCATGGACAGAATTCATTTATCTTTATTTTATATTTTTAAAAACATGGGAGGGAAAGCACACGTAAGTTACCTTTAACTTGTTTTCAGTGTATACCCAATGAATTTGCCAGGACGGGAAGAAAATCGGACAATTTACAGATTGTTATTCATTCTAATAATTTGTTATCCTTTATAAAGTAGCTCCGAAACTTAAAGGAATACTAAGTGGTCAAACAAATTCCATCTTACATAAGAGAGGACTTCAAAATAATAAGAAGATAAAAGTTGAACTTGTCTCATTTGTGTAACAAAGACTGATTCAATGTCTACTGTTGTGGGTTGGCGCCTTTATTCCACTTTCTCAACAACTTTTTATGTAACTTAAAGAAAATTTATTACAATTTTTAGGCATACTTATTTCTTTTTGCACCCGATTCACATGGCTGATACAGAAAATACTGGAATGGTTTAACCACCGTAAATCAGTCAAAACTGGCTAGTGTTATAATATGGTAAGATGTGTTACGACTATTGTCAGTTGAAATTGAGTGCATGTTACACAAAGCCGACGAATGAGCCATTGATTTAACTGGCTGATGAGATTCTCTCTAGTTGCGGTTAAAGTTATGGAAAGGTCATTGAAGGGGGTAGGGTACTTAACGGTGCACCGACACGACCACCAGGACTTGGTAAGATCTTACTAATGTCAGGGTTGGGCATGCCGGGTCACAACAGCAATCTGCAGTGCCGTCGGAAGGTGTTTGATATTGGTGGCTGATTTGAATTCTGCTCACAATTGTATAGCGCGTACACTCTATCCGAGACATTTAGCATGGGGTTAGTGGGCCTGATTAAAGGGTCAAGGTGATGAAATCCCTGGAAGCTGGCGCAAAATTAAAAAAAAACCCATCGAGAATTTAAAAACGATCTAGCTTCGATCTTTTAAAGGCCGGGAGGTGAGATGCTAGCAGGAACAAGAGGAACACGTTGGAAACTGCAAAGGAGTGGCACAGAATCCAAGGGCACCCCCATTGTTGAAAGCATACGACAGCGTGGCATTGCTGAAAGGCGATTTCTCAACCAAATTTAAAAAAAATTTGATCGTTACCAAAATTACCTGTGACCAATTTCTGTTGTTTTTCTTTTAACATTTAAGACAATAGGATCCCACATGTTTTTTACGGAACTTACTTTTCTTCATTTTAGGGAATTTTTTCTCGATTTTGGTCTATTTTTTTAGATTTTTGGGAAATTTTTATTCTTTATTGGCAATTTTCGGTAAATTTTCTTCAGTTTTCAGAAATGTTTTTTTATTACAAAAGTTTAGCTGAAAATTTTAGTCTCTAGAAAATTGCGCGCTCACTCTCAGTCTAGTGGCCCTTTTTGCATACTTCATGCCGAAACTATCATATGGAAATATTATTTCAAATAAAACATATTGTCTGGTTTACTGATATATCTTCTTATGTCTAGCAGCTATAAATTTAAAAAGGAAAACTAAACGGAAAAGGGAGGGGGCGCTCGTTTTGCAAATTTCCACAGATATATTATAAGGTCGATACCAAACTTAGAACTTTAACGTCACTCCTATTAGATCCCACACTAACCTTTTGTGCCATATTTGGAACCCATATGTTTTTTTATTTAGACAATCTTTCTACAACCGACCAACAGTTTGGAGAGTAGGCGAATGGTAAAAGCAAGTATGTTACGCTAATTTTATTTTCTTTAATTCAATATTATGAAATATTTAAGAAGAAAATAAGTAATTGTAGTGGTTATGCCATATTTAGTGTCCAGATAATTGAGGCTCTGAATATAACTTCAAATTGAATCAAGAGTGGAAGCGTTCACTGTCTCACAAAACTCTACAGTGTGTAATGTATACCTATTTCACGAGGTTGCATCTTTAAGCCATTATTTGTGGCTTGTGCATAGGCCTACATCAAAACAATACACGAATATGGCGGTTATAATTTGAAATTAATGTATCTGATCAGTATAACGTCATCACCATGTAGTATTGTACATAATAAGATAAGGCCAAAACGGAAAGATAGAGCTTGGCTTGGCATTTTTTTTTCCTTTTTTGGGAGGAAGCAATTTTGTCTTTGCCTTTAGGGGAAAAAGTTTATAAATTGGACAAAATGTATCTTTACAAAATTTTCTGGGGCAAGTGGGGAGGAGAACAGTTATCTCGTAGGGTGGGGGTGGGGGAGGGGCAAATCGATCTCATGGGGGAATTAAGATTGTTTGAAGATTTTTTTGGTTTTTGTTGTTGACACAAGGCAGACTAGTTCTTAAAATGAATTTAGGCCTAGCATCATCTTATTTCAATATGTAGCTCCATCCCATCCAAAATGGGACACAATTGAAAACTTGCAATGACCTCCATGATCCCCATCACTCAGGATTGTGTTTGTTTGTTTGTTTGATGAGGTCTTAACGGCACCACGACAACGAAGGTCAAATTGTGCCTGAGAGGTCAGATCATTTTAGAGGTAGTAAGGAAAGAGACCAGGGGAAGAATGAGAGAAATTCAAGAACAAAAGCCAGAAAGCTGTGATCGAGAGAGGAGGTGCATGGGTAAAACTAAAAACAGAGTAGAGAGGGGGTGGAAGAGGAGGATTAAATATGGTTGTAGAGGGATGCATGCTGAAGGAAGGAGACTATTTTATCTGGAGGATTTTTTTGGAAGAACTCAGCAATTGAGTTGTGGGGAGCGAGAGAAGCTCTGGGAAGGTTGTACAGGGGGCAAGCAAGGAGAACGTGTTGGATTGTAAGGATGCAGTGGCAATTGTTACAGAGGGGTTGGGGGAACCAATAAGGAGGTGGGAGTGAGTGAGGTGGGTGTGACCAATTCTAAGACGGGTAATATGAACGTTGTCGATACGAGAAAGGTTGTTGATGGTGGATTTGATCGGGATTGTGGGCTGGATAACATGGAGTTTGTTATCAATTTGGAAGTTCCATAAGGTTTGCCAGCGGTCACGAACAAGAGAAGCGATAAGCGGTTTGATGTCAGAGAGGGTTTTGGGAAAAGGGGAAGGGAGGAGGTTAAGGGAAAGCTTAGCGGCTGTATCAGCCCTGTCATTGCCAGGGATGCCAACATGGCTGGGTATCCAGAAGAAAAGAACACTTTTCCTGCAGAGGGTGGGAGAAAAGAGTTTCCGGAGGAGGAGGTGGCAGGTGAGGTTATCCCATTTAAGATTGAGTAATGAAGTAAGAACAGCCTTTGAGTCAGAGAAAATGGCAAAGTGACTAAGAGGAGAGTACTCAATAAACTTGAGGGCGAGGAGAATGGCCTTAGCCTCGGCTGAAAAGATGGATGAGTGGTCAGGAAGTCTGCTACTGAGGGTGATGTCTTGGATGATGGCAGCAGCAGCTGTCTTGTTGCCTTCCTTGGAGCCATCAGTATAGATGGAGGTGTAATTTGAGAGTTGGTCTTTGATTTGGTTGTGGAGATTGATGAAGAGATTAGGGTGAGTTTGAGTTTTGTTATAAGTGGAGAGGTCTAGGTGGACAGAAGGAAGGGGGGTGGCCCAAGGCGGAAAAGTGGGCCAGGAATAGGTGCCAAGAGTGGCGGGGTTGATGCCAAGTTGAAAGAGGTCTGATTTAATGCGTAAGCTGAAGGGGGGCGATAGGGTTTTAGTCCTATCAAAGAGGGAGGAGAAATTGGGGTACCTAATGAGGTTGTAAACAGGGTTCTGGGTGTTGGTGAGGACTCTAAAAGCATAGGAGAGGCTAAGCTTTTTACATCTAAGTAGAAAGGGGGGTTCGTTGGCTTCAACATGAAGGCTAGTGATTGGGGAGGTCCTGTAGGCTCCTAGACAAAGCCTGAGGGCTTCATTTTGGATGGTGTTAATGTGGTTGAGGTATGAGTTGTGAGCGACACAGTAAACAATATTGCCATAGTCAAGCTTGGCACGAATGGTGAGCCTGAACATTTTGAGGAGAGCATAGCGGTTCGCTCCCCAAGTAGTGTTGGAGAGCAGTCGGAGGATGTTGAGGGAGCTATTGCATTTTAGTTTCAGGTTGGTGATGTGTGGCTTGTAGGTGAGCTTGGGGTCTAAGAGTTAGACCAAGGAACTTTGTGTTTTCAACTTTAGGGATGCGATTCCATTGAGCACAAAGTTCGGGTTGGGGTGGAGGTTGTTGAAATGACAAAAGTGCATGCAGACTGTCTTGTCTTTGGAGAATTTAAAACCGTTATTGTTGCTCCAGACTTGCAGCTGATTGAGGCTGGTTTGGAGCCTATTTTCAACAATAGGAAAGCTAGGGGAGGAGTAAAGATGGTGAAGTCATCCACGTAGAGGGTACGTTTGATGCTGGGGCCAAGGTCATTCCCGATGTCATTAATGCTCAGGTTGAAGAGAGTGGGAGAGGATGCTGCCTTGGGGACGCCCTCTTCTTGGGGTACGGCTTGGAGAGGGTGTGGCCAATACGAACTTGGAACTGCCTGGGTGAGAGGAAGTTTTGAATAAAGATGGGGAGGTGGCCTCTGAGGCCAATGGTGTGAAGTTTCCGGGTAATGCCGTATTTCCAAGTAGTGTCGAAAGCTTTCTCGAGGTCAAAAAATATGGCAATGAGGTGTTCCTTTTTTGCAAAGGATTCCCGGATAGCGGTGTCGAGCGTAATTAACTGGTCTAGGGTATTGCGACGTTTTCGGAAGCCGCTTTGGTGAGAGAGAGGATTCTGTTGGTCTCGAGGAACCAGTTTAGTCTCTGATTAATGATCTTTTCCATAATTTTACAGAGACAGCAAGTAAGGGCGATGGGTCGGTAGCTGGTGGGGTCAGTGCTATCCTTCCCCGGTTTAAGGACAGGGATGACAATAGCTGTCCTCCAGATAGGGGAAAGGAGTGTGAGGACCAAATGTGGTTGAAGATGGTGAGTAGGGTAGTGGTGGCTTTGATGGGGAGGTGTTTCAGAAACTGATAGGGGATGTTATCTGGGCCCTTGGAGGTGCAGCCAGCGTCGCTGATGGCTTGGTTTAATTCAGAAAGGGTGAGAGGGGTGTTGTAGCTTTCGGGTTGTCAGAGGGAAAAGTGATTCTCCGGGCTTCATCGCAAGCTTTTTGATTTTGAAAGCATTGGAGTAGTTGGTCGAGGCAGAGATGTTGCTGAAAGAGGCGGCGAGGTGGTCAACGATGTCTTTTTGCGGTGAGAAGGTCTCCATTCCAAGAGAGATGGGAGATGGAAGATTTGCCTACTCTGCCGTGGAAGCTGTTAACCATTCTCCAAATCTTCTTAGTGGGGGTGTTGGTGGTGAGAGAGAGATAAAGTTGTTCCAAGTGTTGGTTTTACTGTCCTTGATAGTGCGTCTGGCCTTGGCACGGCTGATGCGAAAGAGGTTAAGGTTATGGGTGGTCGGGTTAGTTTTAAAGTTCCTGAGGGCTCTTTTCCTGTTCTTGATGGCGGTTTTGCAGTCATCTGAGAACCAGGGGTTGGGGATGATTTGGGGGTGTGGAGGTTTTGGGAATTGAGCAGGTGGCGATGTTGATAAGGATATTACTGAAGTTAGACATGGGATCCTCATCCTCGAGAAGATGGGGGGAGAGGTGTGAGTCACAGAGGGTTTCAAAAGGGACCAGTCAGCCTTGTCGAGGTTCCAGTTGGGGTGTGCTCAGTGGAGATTTGAAGATTGGAGTGTATAAGAAGAGGGTAATGATCACTACCACAGAGGTCAGCAGTGACTCTCCAACTAAAGTCAGGGGAGGAGGTTAGGGAACAGATAGACAGGTCAATACAGGTGAGAGAGCCTGTGGCAGGATGAAGGTAGGTCGGGGAGTTAGTATTCAGTAAGGACAGGCTGTGCTGACGGAGAGCGTTTTCGATGAACTTGCCTCTAGGGGTGGTGGTATTAGAGCCCCACAGAGGGTTGTGAGCGTTGAAGTCACCAAGAAGGATGAAGGGGTGGGAAGCTGAGAGATGAGGTTGTTAAGGCTGGTTGGTTGAATGTTGGTGTTGGGAGGGAGATAGATATTGCAGAGAGTGAAAGTTTTGTGGAGGGAGATAGAAATACAGATGGCCTGAAGGACGGTGTGCACACGAACAGGGCTGTGTGGGATATCGTGTCTAACGAGAATGGAGACGCCACCACAGGCCCTGTCAGCATCCACTTGATGTTTGTGATAGCAAGCAAAGTTGTTAAGGGAGTAATGGTCGGTGGTTTTCAAGAAAGTTTCTTGTAAGCAGAAGACGACCGGGTTGAAGGTGGAGGCCAGAAGGTCGATTTCTTCAGAATTGGCCTTAAGGCTCCTAATGTTCCATTGTATGATGTTGTGGGTGTTATTGTAATTGATTGTGGTGTATGCCATAAAGGAGGCGGGGGTTATCTGGAGGAAGATCTGCTGGGTCTGAGTTCGCTTGTTTTTTCTTTGGATTTGTTTCTTTGGGAGCGATTGTTTTGAAAATTGGACGAGAAGTATGATCGGTGTGTTCGGTAATCGAACAATCCATACTCTCTTCAGTGTGGGTTTGGGAGGTGGGTTGTTTGTTGATTGGTTGTTTGTTGATAGGTTGTTTGTTGATTGGTTGTTTTTGGTTGGTTGTTTGCTGGTTGATTTGTTGGTTTGTTGGTTGTTTGCTTGGCTGGTTTTAGCTTGATGTATGAAGGTATTAGTGGAGTTGGTGTAGGGGCAGTAGGGGCTTTAGAGTAGGAAGGGGGGTTGAGGAGAGAAGTGGTGGTGGAGGTGGTGTGGGTATTGGGTGTGATTGGGTTGTTGGAAATGGTGATGGGCTTAGGACTAGGTAAGAAGAGCCAGGTGAGGTCGGTTTGGGCATGGGAGTTAGTTTTTGTTGTGTTAGTTGTGTTTGGGGGGGGGGGAGTTTCGGCTCCGTCTCTCTTTAGAACGAGACGACGGGCTTCGGTTACATGTTGGTTAGCTAGTTTTTCTTGGAGGTCGTCATCGGTCATGTACGCAAGATCGCGGGTGCGTATGACGCCTTTGCTGGAGTTTAGGGAACGATGGGGGGTGACTGTGATGTCGATACCAGAGTTGGATAGGGTTTTGGTGGAAAGGAGGGTGGTGGCTTGTGTGTCCCTGGTGCAGTGCACCAGGAGATCACCGGATCTAAGGGTAGAGACTTTGGGGAGGGTACCGACAAGGCCAAAGAGGGCTTTATGGATGAGGAAAGGAGAAACTTTTTAAAGCTTTCCTGCTTGTTGGTGGCATGGATTATAAGGATTTTTTGGGATTGGGGTTGCAGAATGGTCAATGATGGTAGCAGGTGGGTCACGGGGAGGAGGGGGTCAAGGTCAAGGTCACTGCATAGGCGCTTTGTCATTATGAAAGAAAAACCAAGGGCCGAGAGACCCGAGGCAGCTAGAAAAAATCGCGGAACCACTATATGGGGACCGCTGTATTTGTAACGAAGGGCGTGAAAAGTCGGGACAGAACGAGGGAAAATATAATAGAAAAAAAGAAAAGAAACGATCTCACCGAGGATAAAAGCCCATCCACCGAAAAGAAAATCCGAAAATGAAGTTATAAAACAAAAAAGGGCAAATTGGAGAGAAATTGGAGCGAAAATAGTTTAGGAGAATAGGAGTAGTTGTCACGTCGCTCTCGTACACCAGTCAATCGGGAAATGATATATTGTATATTGTATATTTGTATATTGATGTATTTTGAATAAACTTACATAGGCCCCATTATCAAGCTGACAGGTGAAAATAAAGGGGTTTAGTCACCTCATAGAAAGCCCAAACACCACCATAACAAAAGAAAAACAGTAAACACAGAGATGCCTAAAGGTACTAAAAAGCTTTCTAAGAATTCTTCGTTTTAAATATTTTTACGTATTAGATAATTTTACTTCCAACAAAGCATTCTATACTCACCAGGAAACTTTATAAAGTTTAAAGTGATGTTAGTATACAGTTGTAGCAACTGTACTAGCACTACACTAACTTAGAAATCAAAGTTAACAGATGTATCATTTTCTTCTTTTCCTTGTGTTGCAGGATGAAGCAAGAAATTGCTACAAGCCTTGCCTTGCAACAGCCTACCAAAGAGGGTTGTGTGATTTTGAAGATGCAAGAAGGCAGAGTACCAAAATTCAGAAATCTGAAAAGTTTGATTGGTACGTGTATTGTACAATTATGAACATTTTTGAAGTGGTCATTAAAGTAGCGTCATATAGCGGGGGCAAATAGTACTTATCGGACATTGGTTCTTCGCAGAGCTGTTTGGGAAGTGAGGAGAATTCTTATGTCACCTTCCCAGTTGGAAGGTAAAATTGGGATATTCATTTCAAATTAAACAAATGAAAGAAAATTATTACGAAATTTGGTCATATTTCTGGAAAATATGGTACTAATATGAAATTTGTGTAACCATTTTGGCAACATTTCCTGAAAATGACAGATTTCTCCTGATAATTCCCTAAAATCAAAGAAAATGGGAGAAAATTACGCAAAAAGGAAGGAAATAGATTAATAGTTCCGCAAAATTATAGAACAAATTATGAAATTCTCAAAAACTGAAGATTTTATGTTGCTATGAACAAAGTCATAACCAATTTTATAATACATTCATTTTTTACAGTTTATTTCCTTAATATAATGTACTGTATAGGGTATTGTATACTGGCATATTTTGTTACTTACATTCTACATACAAATTTTCACAAGGAGCAGGGGAGGGGGTAAATGTTTTCCATGATCCCCCACTGAATACACCACTGGTCATTTGACATAAATCCAAAACAAGATGATGAAGGGCAAGACCGTAAATTTGGAGCTTAACTTAATTGAATGTTATTCATATTTGTGACAGAATTTGTAACAAAGTTTTAATTGAGTGATCATATGAATATTCAAGTTTCACAGAAACGTCAAAACTTGATATCCTATTGACAATATATAGTGGGCCTACCTTGTGTTATTTATGAAACCAAGCTTTTTTTTAAATATTTATGTGCAATTAATGTACCAACAATAAAACTGCCCTTTTTTGTGACTTCTTCAAATAAATGTACACCTATTTTGTTTAATAAGTAGCTTCCCCTATCCAGAACGAGACTTTATTTGATCAGGGTTTGATCTTAATATCATAGTACTCCTTGATACAAAACACGAATCATGCTGGTATATTTAAATAAACTTGGTGAAGGTATATTTAATAAATAAACTAGTTGCACGTAGCACTATGCTTAAAAATCAAAGTTAACTATAATATCATTAACTATCCTATCATTAACCATCGTATCATTAACCATCCAACCATTTGCCATCCTACATTTACAATCCTACCATTGACCATCCTATAATTGACCATCCTATCATTAACTATCCAATCATTAACCATCCTATCATTAACCATCCTATCATTAACCATCCTATCATTAACCATCCTATCATTAATCATCATATCATTAAGCATCATATCATTAACCATCCTACCATTAACCATCCTACCACGAACCATCCTGTCATTACCATCCTGTCATTAACCATCTTGTAAATAACAATCATATCATTAACCATCCAATCATTATCTATCCTACCATTAGCCATCCTGTCATTAGCCATCCTGTCATTAGCCATCCTGTCATTAGCCATCCTATCATTAGCCATTCAATCATTAATCATCGTATCATTAACCATCCTATCATTAACCATCCTATCATTAACCATCCTATCATTAACCATCCTATCATTAACCATCCTATCATTAGCCATCCTATCATTAGCCATCCTATCATTAGCCATCCTATTATTATCCATTCAATCATTAACCATCCTGTCATTAACCATCATATCATTAACCATCCTATTATCAGCCATCCTATCATTAGCCATCCTATTATTATCCATCCTATCATTAACCATTCTATCATTAACCATCCTATCATTAGCCATCCTATTATCAGCCATCCTATCATTAACCATCCTATCATTAACCATCCTATCATTAACCATCCTATCATTAATCATCATATTAGTAACCATCCTATCATTAACCATCCTATCATTAATCATCATATTATTAAGCATCATATCATTAACCATCCTACCATTAACCATCCTACCACAAACCATCCTGTCATTACCATCCTATCATTAACCATCTTGTAAATAACAATCATATCATTAATCATCCAATCATTATCTATCCTACCATTAGCCATCCTGTCATTAGCCATCCTATCATTATCCATTCAATCATTAACCATCATATCATTAACCATCCTAGCATTAGCCATCCTATCATTAACCATCCTAGCATTAACTATCATTCATCCTATCATTAACCATCCTATCATTAGCCATCCTATCATTAGCCATCCTATTATTATCCATTCAATCATTAACCATCCTATCATTTTCATTTTAATGCAGGATAAATGACATATAGCCAGACATCAATTGATTGCAACATGTTACCATATGGGTCTAAGCTTGCCATAGAGTACCAAGGACCATGGAGGGATGTATGAAAATGCAAGACAGTTTCCCCAAATTCCAAAAGGTATAACAAGTACAATAGTAATCATTAAAGTGGTGTCATATGACACAAAGCCAAAATGAGAGCATGTATAGAATGGTGAAGTAGAAGAGGGTGGAACTGTTTTGAGTAAATTTGGAGCACGTTCTGACATGAAGATGAAGAAAAACACATCATTTGTATTTCATGATGCTGATTCTTTTAATATGGGTGTAGTGGTGTTAAGTGTAATCATGTAGTTATACCAAAAGTTGTAACAAAGTTTGATGTATAAATAATTCTTGTAATCATGTGAAAATTTAAGTTGCATTGAAACACCAAACTTTGTCTCCGCAATGAAAATAGGGTACCTTCTTTTATTAATGAAATAACAACATTAGATAGCTAAAGTTGTTCAATTATATAACCCACATTCAGTTTTTGTGTACACTATTGTGTTCGATATTCCACAGAAATAAACATTTTGTATGAATTTACCAAAAATGATAACATATCTTATCAGTGTCCTATTTAAGGTACAGCATACACAATTTCAAGCATGAAATTTAGTTTGTCCTTGAACGTTTGTCCTTGAACCTGCTACTGTAGTATCAAACAGAATAAACTGTACATGTACAGTTCTTGTCAGTCAGTAACAGTTCTTTCTAGAAAATATTCTTCATTTTCACTGTAACCTTTTGTTTTGAAGCTTGAAATGGTAGGGCTGATCAGTGACGGGCCAGGATTTTGATGCAAGGGGTCTTATGAATAGAAAAAAATAACTAAAGCAAACAATTACCCTAAATTCTAATTTCTGTTAAATAATTGTGATATTTTCAAATGTTGAAGTAACATTCAGTTTTGCATAACTCTCGTTTGTGGGCAATTTCTTGCTTTTGGGGACTTAATTTTCCAAACAGTGATTGAAATCTTTGTACTATGGTAAAAAATATGGAAGTTGTAGTATGGAAGTATGGTTAGAGATGTGCTAAGTAGCGGTAAGGTAGGGTGTAGTGATAATGACCTCATTAGTTTTGATCTGTATTGTTTTACAAAGGTTTCTCCAGCTAATAAACTGGTTTTAGATTTTAAAAATGCTGCCTTTGCTGCACTTCAGGATTGGATTTTTTTTGCTATGTAACTTCGATCCTTCTAAATTATGGGATGTTTTCCGAACAAACTTTTTGGAGGTTTTAAGAAGCTTTGTCCCATTCCAGAGAGTATGTAGGCGTAATCGGCCAGTGTGGATGTCTCAAGAGCTTTGCGGGCTGTTTGAAAAAAGAAGAAGTTTTGGCGTTGTTATGAAAACAGTCGGTGTTCTGCGGAGCTTGCTAGATATAAAGATCAGGAAACGTTCACAAAGGGTTTGATAAGAGATGTGCTAAAGTGCGTTTTAAAAAAATTGTCCAAAGAGGTTTAAATTAATCCCAAGTCATTTTACTCTTAAGTTCGTTCAAAGAAAAAACTCATGGAGGTTGTTGGTCCCCTTCAGGATAATGATGGTGTGTTTATCATAGTGATAAGGATATGACTAAGGTTTTGAATAACTACTTTGTGTCTGTTTTTACTAAGGAGTCACTTGCTGATGATGTTGTGGATTATCTTAGTGTGCACTCTCCCTAATCCATTAAGGATGTTAATTTTTCAGTTGATGTTGTGTCTAAGAAGTCTAAGGGTTTGAATTTGAAAAAAGCACTTGGTCCAGAGGGTATACAGTGCTTTGATGTTGGTGTTGTCCCTAGTAAATGGAGCATTGCTAATGTCACTCCTATTTTTTTAAAGGGTGACCACAGTTTGCCCTGTAACTATAGGCCAGTGAGTCTTACTAGTGCTGTGTGCAAGGTTATGGAGTCCACAATTAGGGATGTTGTACTAGATCATTTACTGGTCAATGGTTTTTTAATTTATCCCAGCATGGGTTCTTACCTAAGAGGTCTTGTGTTTCTAATTTATTGAAGTTTCTTGATGATGTTACTAAACTAGTTGATTCTGGCTAGTTGACAGGTGACAAAGAGTTGTTGGTAATGGTGAAGTATCTCCATGGAAGAAGGATACAAGTGGTGTTCCTCAGGGTTCTGTATTGGGTCCGCTTTTTTTTCATTCTTTATTAATGATATTGATGTTTACCTTCGCTCCATGATTACTAAATTTGATTCTGATGACACTAAGCTGTACAGGATTGTCAATGATTGTCACTGTTGCAACCTGATCTGGAAAAGTTCATTTCTTGGTCTTAAACGTGGCAGTTGTCATTCAATGTTGATAAATACAAAGTTATTCATTTTGATCAGAGTTATTCGGCTTTTGATTACTGCATGAATAGTTTAAATCTTGGTTGTGTTTATCAAGAAAGAGATCCAGGTGTTGTAATTACTAGCAATCTGAAGCCCTCTAAACAGTGTGCTTTAGCAGCTACAAGTGCAAATAGGATGCTTGGTTTGATTAGAAGAATTTTGTTGTTTTCTTGGTAGAGAGGTTATTCTTAATTTGCATAAGCAGTTAGTTAAGCCTCACCTTGAGTATGCTATCCAAGCTTGGAGTCACTTTTATGAGAAGGATAAGTTCATTTTGGAGCAGATTCAGCAAAGAGCCACTACACTAATTCCCGAAGTAAGGAATCTCTCGTATGAATATAGGTTGCGAATTCTTGGTTCGACCACGCTTGAGTTGAGAAGAGTACGTGGCGATATGATTAGGGTTTTTAAATTTATATCTGGTAGTGATGCTTTGACTTCCTGAAATTCCGTGCATGGAGTTTCAACTAATCCTCATGTCACACGTGTTTTTTTTTGTGTGGTGGTGGTGTTAGTTTGGGATTTTTATGGGGTGACTTACCCTTCTTAGCCAGCCTTGAGTCATCTTGTTATGTTATGTTATATTAAATGATTAATTAAATGTGGAAAATGCTGTTTGAAATTGTACACATTTTTCTTTATAATAATATTTTAATATTTTTTGTATATTATTCCATGTTAATAAAGACACTTATCAATTTAAGCTATAGTTGGGTAATTTCAATATTACGGACCCAAAAATATGTTGCCCTTCCAAACGCTTTGGTTTCCGTACAACTGTGATATCCACCATTTTCACAGCATGTCCGTCCGCCCCTCTCGCAAATTTAAATTTCTTGATCCGACTGTGATTTTGGACTTACATTTCCTCCCCTTTTCGCAACTTGCATAGGAGACGGGGTGCGTTCCCCTAACAATTATCTGTATTTGTGCCCCCAGGTGCAGTGAAATGAAAATATTCTAGGCCTATGCCAAAAAATATATTATCAAAAGAAAAAGAAAGACATTTTGAATTCGCTTTGTTTTGAGGTGACCGCTCACTTTCTTATATAAGGAATAACTGTCTTCGTGGGAAGAGGGTTGACTTTCTTACAACCAATGAAAGTAAAATGAAACTTGAAAAATGTTGATGTAATTATATAGTATATGCAGTGATGTATAGTATATGCAGTCATTGCTGAAAAGAATGCAATAGTTTTTATTTTTGAAAAAAAAAAACATGCACTAAATTGGCTCGGGCAGGATTGGTTCAGGATTTTTTACAACATTTCCTGTCTATTCTTAACACTACACTAAAAAAATGGGAAACCTCACTTTTTGGATCGGGGATAAATCCCCTTCCCTTCCCTTCTACCTTCCCCTCCTCTCCCCGTATGCTATACGCCAATGTTCTGTAGTAAAGAATGTTTTTGTCCCTGATATGCTCTCTGCATGGCACAAGAAATGACGAAACTGAGCAAAAATAACGATGAAATTCTAACCTAAGCAGTTATGTGAAATAAAATAAAACAAACTAAAAACTATCCCAAAACAGTTTTTCCATTTTTGGACGGCCGGTCAACATCCGGGGCCTGGGGAATATTCCCCCTTTCTCCCGAATATCGGTATGTTCCCATAACATGCGCTCAGTTTAAACTGACAATGTTTGTAACACATGTTACCATGTTATAGCAATTGAGCAAATATCAATAACCTAATTCAGCCAATATCAAACCCCTTCCGACGGTACTGCAGATTGCCCTGAGACTGGCCCCACATTTTTCTGCCCCAGGCATGCCCGGCCGCGTTTTCTCAAACGGGATAGCACTGCCACAACTTTCCTCTTGTCTGATTCACTTAAATTCTGGACCCTAACCCTAACCCTATCTTAACATAATTTAGTGCAATTGCTATCCTGTTTGGGAAATAATAAGCTGACCGGCCTTAACATTAACAAGATTTAATGCGGTTCTGGTGGTCTTGTCGGTTACACCGTTTAGTTTCGTACCCCCTTTTACAAACGTTGCCCAAATTTACCCGCAACTAGGAAGGAATCTCTTCCGCCAGCGCAGTCAATGGCTAATTCGTCGGCTTTATGTAACATGCGCTCAGTTTTAACTGACAATGGTTGTAACACATGTTACCATGTTATAACACAAGCCAGTTTTTACTGATGCACGGTAGGTGGTTAACCATTCCAGTATTTACTGTTCCTGCTGAGCAAATCGGGTGCCTTTTGAACAGTTCTGTAGGTTGTAAATTATAGGTACCTTGAAGTTACTGAATGACGTCCTACTACTTTCCTGACATGATCAATAATTTTAATCAGTACAATCTCTGTATGAAATCTAATAGAATACATAAAGACTTTGAGGAATGTAAAGATGTGACGTCACAACTAAACTGATTTCAATTGTTTCTATACACAAATGAGAACTTTAATATTGCATATCTCCTAAACGGAAAATATTTTAGAATGCTTTCCTCACCATTTTGTTTCTCTTGAAGAATCTTGTTTTCATAAGCTGGACTTGCGTGACCATTGAACTAATACCTTTAATGAGTAATTGGTAATGTAATGAATAGAATGCTTACCTGACTAGTACAGTTTCGGAAATAATTAAACACATCTTCATAAGTTTCCAAACACCATGAACCATACGGCAAGTACAAATCCACGATTAACGATATTCCCACAATGCAAAGTGTGATAAAAGCAATGATAGCGCAAATAATAGTAAGGATCATGTAGACTATTACCTGCAGTGAAGACAAAACAATTAGCTTTTAAAGTGACGGCTACTTGGCAATCGAGGGGAAATATGGAGGTAGGGGTGTGTGATATTTCCGAAGGACAGGGTGGGTCCCAAGCGGGGAGGAATTATACTCCTCAAAATTTATTTACAAGTTGATACGTATAATATCTTAAAAACTGATTTCAATTTGGAGCCGTAATTTCCAGTCTGGAAGGCATGTTTATGACAAGCCATCATTGACATACGTCAGGAAGGACCCAAGAAGGTGCTACTCTCTGAAAATAGGCACTGGTGGATCCCCAAACAGGAACAAATTGTATTCCTTCAAATATATTGATAAGTTGATAAGTATACAATTAGAAAATATGATGATTTCAATTTGGAACTTGAAAGTGAATTCTCAAAAATATTCAAAATAGTATTTTACCTTAAAGGTATACTGGTATATGGATATGTAAAGATTTACTTATACATTCACCAGACCGAACTTTAAATCTGAACAGAATAGTCTTTAAGTTAAATCAAAAGCATAATGTATGGAAATGTTGTTATGATTTAGAATTTAATATAACTGTATAATAGTGCTTGAAAATTGTTAAGTGATTTTGATGAAACCTTTTTGCTATTTTCATGGTTAACAACATTTTATTCCAACTAAGTTCAAGTGGCTGCTATCTGTCTATAGATCTTTAAGTAGCCATTGCTCTTCGTGTTGTTGGTACTTCTCGTTTTAAACTCATTGTGTGATACATGCGTAACAATGTACGTAACTTATTATGTGACACAAATTCGCGAGATGCGAATTTGTTAAATAGACGCCATCGCTTTTCGACAAAGTGCGCATGACATCGTGACTTCATTTGTAACTGGACTGAGGTCGAAGCACGTGCTATCCACAGTCTGTTTCGTCCATTGGAAACTTATGGGTGCTAATTCTTTGCCAGAATCGTTACAACATCTGCCTACAAAACACCGGCACGGCATTTTTGATATATTTACAAGGAAATCGCGTTGTTTTTATCCTAGATTCAATCTCGACTTCGCGTGGAAATTACACTAATTGCAGTACTGAATATCATGGGCCACGTGACACGTCTCCCGGTAGTTTCGTCAATGGATCACGTGACCCTCTGGACCTATATTTCGCAAACCGATATCAAAGAGGTAATTTAAACGCTGATTTTGCACTTTAGGACAATGTTCATTTCGAGAAGTCAGTAATATACTTAAGTTTAGCAAAGCAGGGAATTGCTATCCCAAATAGCAAATCCCTAACCAAAGAGAGCAATTTGTTCGACCACGTCATGCCTCTTAATAAATATTTACTATATCTATTTATTACGCCTGTTAGATGTCACAGATTGTATGCTTCCACCTATCTACATCCATTCTTCTTCTCACGTTAAACGTCCACTCACCTACTGATTTCAAAAGGCTTTCACAAACCACAGAACATCACAACAATTTGGAACAAGTAGATAAATAGCAGATTTAGTTGCTGAGCTTCATGACGAATCAATTTCCAGTACAGTTGAACAGTTTAACAGTTTTTGTTGTTTATGACACAAAATACGCATTTAGACTAGAACATCAATGATGTAGTAGTACAACATGTATTTTGGGGTGGGTGTAAACCTGTTTTTGTGAGTGGCTGGTTAATTTGAGGAGGTTGGAGTTTTTAGGAATACACGTCATGAAGTAAGTGCTGTCGGAAGCGGAAGGGAGGCGGGAGTGTGGGATTCAGTCCCCCAATTAGTTGCAGACCTGTAATAAAAATTGATGCCGTATTTTCGCTTTTCATCTTTGCAAATAAGGAAATTAATCAAACAGCTCCCCGGCCTGGTGACTCACCATACTGCCTTAGTATGTTGTAATCTGTTGTGATTATAAACCAAGTATAGGATTTGAAATACCTGGTTGGGGTAGAGTAGCAACGCTCCAGAAGCGCAACGATGTTAATAAATATAGCTAAATATAATCTTAGATTCGGGCCAAAAATTCCTGTTTTTGCGCCCTGTTTTAAAGCAAAGCATTCACATCTGACAACCTAATTTTCTCCGCTTATAATTTTGTAAAAAGAAATCGTTGCAATGGGTTGGACAGCCACTCCAAAGTTGTATTATTGAAGCATCTTTGAAATGAGGCCCAGGGCAAACTTACGATGTATACCCTGCCTCTTGCCATGCACTGATGTGCCCTTCTCCACATTCTTTGCAACGGTTAAAAATGTTATGTGCAGGCTACCAAAATTTCAACAAACTGACAAAGAGGTACTTTTAATTTGTCCTGGAAAAAAAACTAAACAATGGAGGCTCTCTATCGAACGCCAAAAGGACCACCAAATATGTTCATAAAACATATGTTTGGGAAACAATGTGGTCGCATAATATAAGTTCGGAAAACTACTATGCTCGCAAAAATAACGTTTGGAAACAATATAGTCCCAGAATATATGTTCAGAAAACTATAATAATAATATATGTTCCCAATCTTAAATGTTTTCAAAAGATATGTTCGCAATTTGTGTGCTCACTAAAGATACGTTCGTAATATATACCTTCATTTGAGATATATGTTCGTAATTTGTATGCTCGCAAAAGATAGTTCGTCGGGAAATGTATTCATGTCTCAATGATACGTGCAATCTCGGGGTCGTGTTTTAGGTTTCTCCAGTATAATCTTGGAGTTAATGTCATGAAGAACCTGGACCAATAAGCCTCTATTTACGGATGTTAAAAATGAAATGAGATATAAATAAGTATTACAAATACAGTCTGATTTAATAAATAAATTCTGAATTTAGTCGTATCTACACAAAAGACACCGAACTTTAAACTCAAATATCTTAACGAAGATTTGTTAACTCTCTCAGCGCCAGATAAAAATATAGAACAATGGATAAAAGATAAATTAAACATATTTCAGATCTTTTCGAAAAATTAGTAGCAATGGCACTAGAAGCGCTTCCGGGTATCATTGGAGTCGCAACATCGTGGTTATTTGTTTATGCACATTGTAAATAATCTTGATAGCGATCTATGCTGCCTTGTAAATCAACAGGTGAGTTAATCTTCAACAATATTCAGAAATTGTTGTCGTGTATCAGTTCCGGTCCCTGGAGCGAGCATGCTTGTTCTTGTCTGAACTTGGGCTATTAGTATAGCATAAATATATGTTCAGATAGAATCACTAATCCTTTTTACACCGATATCTATCAGGTCCTCCGATGACATAATACATCTCCTCATCCTCATCGTAGATTTCTTTACCTTTATCGAAAATAAACCCTTTCCGAGCATTAATTACACTATTACTCTGAACTATATATACAACGTTATACTTAAATGGATGATCACCAAAACTCATCTCTGTAGCACTCGAATAATCATTCCATTTATTATACGGGTTGTTTAAGCTAGAATTATCATAATCATTGTTAGGCACTGGAATACACTTGCCACTATCATAATAATATGCAGTCCCCAACCCATTGCTGTAATTATTTTCGGGAGTTTTCACATGGAACGGGGTGAAACATGAAACTGTTCACATATATTTTCATAGGCAGACATATCTATGCTGTTATAGAACTGTAGAAAGCCGATCAATAATTTTAAAATGGAGTAGGACAGCCCTTTTCTTTTGATAATCTTCTGACCTGATAATGCACGTGAACTCTATAGACAGTTTTAATCATAGAATTTTAATGATGTAGATGTACATAAGATAACCCACAACCCAGTTGTCGCCATTTATATAACACAATTTGATTGATTTTGCCAAACGCCCATAGGCTGGCTACTCCACAAATTAACAATTTTATCAGATGTAGCATGAGATATGTATATACCCTGCTGTGTAAAATCTGTTCCACTAACTCCAGGACTTGGTTGTTTAAATCTTTTTGAAAAATTACATCGAAATTCGATTGGTAATGTTGTCATTTATGTTTTTCATATAAAATAAAAATTGCATCATATATTTGAAATTAAATTTTTTGATAAACCAATAATATTAGGGCAACTTATTGACAATCGGAATTCGAAAGAGGTTTCAAAATCGTAAAATCAGTCATATATTTGGTAGGGTACTATAATATTTCAAGGGAGAAAAAATACAAATTAGAACCAATAATATAATTACGGAAATACCATTAGAAGCCGGCCTTTATAACTTTCTGCAGCTGTACGATATAATAACCAGATAAGTTGCATGGATGAAAATTAACGTAAAGAGTAAAACATGGCGAGTAGCCATCGTAATTCCACCAGAGAAGTCTAATTCACTTAAAGTTTCTGAAAATCTTGCAAATTTATTTAGTATGGATTATGGGTGGTTGTCATATGGAGAATGTATTGGAAGGATACATTTTCAACCGTTCAAAGCTATTTAATTGCACTGCGATCGAAGTTCCGCAAGTGATAATTTTTTAATGGAAAACCCTCAAATCTTTTAGAAATTATTCCTGTTGGCAATAAATCTTTTGAGAGTAGTATGCATATTGATTACTGCGGCAGCATTCGCAAAGGAAAACCTTTGATACCGGGCCCAATTAGTGAATTTAAGTTCAGCATAAAAGATTTCAAAGGACAAGAAATCAACAACCACGGCCTACCCGTAATATTAACTTTGAAAAGATATTTGTTTTATAAATGTAAATAAAATTAGTATCTTTGGTCCAGAATTTGATTTCTATAATATCGGTGACAAATTGACAAAGCTAAAAGCATATGTAAATACTGAAATACTTAAGACAAAATATAAACTCCGAAAGTTACTCATTTATATGAAAATGGTTATATAACTATTGAATGGAATGGAACATATAAGCAACCAAGATTCACGCAGAAACGTGTCTTGGCTAACGGAGGAAGTATTACTACTTTTAGATTTAGAATTAAGGGCACTAATCGTGCAGACAGAACGGGGGCTGTAAATTATGAAGTAAATCAATGGTGTTTGTTTAGAGCTGATGGAACAAAATACTCCCACGTACTTTGAATGCGCTAAGAAAATATTTTTTTGCAAATTCATTGGAGGTGCAGAATATATTTGCTACAAAATTAAAATATATTGAAAAAATATCTCAATTATACAAAATATGGAGAAAAAAAGCAAGATTTGAGGCCGAGTGCCCCTGGTTATTCAAATATTTATCCTCAGTTGTCAGAAAATTACATTAACTTAAACGCATACAGGTTGCAAAATTTGATAATAATCAAAAGGAGATTGAAAAGGAAAAATTAAGGGGAGATTCATTACATAAAAGTATAAAAAATGTATTAACATATTAGACTATACAGAAACTGCGGTAGAAGTGGCAGCCATTGTTAGCGCTTCAATTTGAATCGTCTCTTTATCAGGTGTTGTAACGGCGCCCATATTTATCATTTTGAAAGGGTTTGTAGTTAGTTGCGGTATCGGAGTAATGTTTTCTAAATTTTTGTCGCGAAAATTAGTAAAGAAAGTGAAAAAGCATAATGAGATTAGAGTTCTAAGTATTTCTAAAGTGAATACTATATCAAGGTATATTTCAGCAGCCTTACAATATGGTGCTATAAGCGAAGAAGAATTTGAATTAATTTTGAGAGAAACTGAAAGGTTTTCTGCAATAAAGGAAGAGATAAGGCATAAGTTTGACACTGCTCAATTACTCAAAAGCAGAAAAAGAAAATTTAATTAAAGAGGTAAAAAAACAGAGGAAATTTCACAAAACTTACCAGCTTTTGTTTTTGTTTCAACGATTTGTATATCTTTCCTATTACGAATGTTTTTCATTGTTTTACCAAACACAGAATTACACATATTCTTGTAACAGCCTTTTTCAATTTTTGTTTTTTGCTTGAGCCCTTCTTGCGATATTACTTTCGATTTGATTTCATCTATGCATCTTGCATGAATTTTAAAATTATATGTATTTTATAAGTTTGTGTATTTTTCACGTTTCATTAGATGTGGAACTAATTTATCTAGTGCCGGGAATGTTATTTTTCTATGTTAATTTTGTTTCTGATAATTTGAAAACCATTCTTCTTCAACTTTTTTTTTTTCTGGAGCTTGGGGATAATCATTGAGTTTTCCACTTTTGAGAACCTCCTCAGAAGGTTCCAGGTCCACTTCAAATATGCAACCAGTGTAAAAATTATCACAACTATTACTTGCGCATTCTCGTTTGATAAATTTCCCATTATAACATTTGTATAAAAACTCTCTTTTTCATAATCATTTGGTAGTTCTGCCCACCTAAAATCGCCAAAAAGTAATCATAACAGTTGACTGTTCACATTATAGTATTGTTTATAGTTTGGGTTCTCCACTTTTTCATCAGCTTCATCGACAGGCGACTCAATGAGTCGGGTGGCTCCCCTGAAAAATACTTGTTCTTTGCCTTGCAAGACCGAGAAGCACATACTGTACTGACACCACCTCGCATTCCTCGTTCAATGAAATGATACATATCTATTTGATTTTGTATGAACAATTCAGATTTTACTTCCGATGTTTTCTGCAATGAATCCCATAATAAACTTGGAGCAGTAAAGTAATGAGCAGGATCACATTCATAATCTTTCATTGACTGTGTCCTGAAATTTTCAAACACATTTGCTAGAAGATAAACATCTTTTTTTAGGTATAGATTGTTATAATCTTTTATAGTCACACATTGGAATGTTTCTCAAAACTTTTGGCATGTTTATAGTCATCTGGTTTACATTCTTTATTATTCAAACCGTCATAACATTCTTCGATTAGAGACAGGTGGTGTTCGTTTAGTTTTTCGAAAGACTCCATGTATTCATCAGGGTATACACCTTTGCGGTACAATCAATTCAATTTATCAGTGTTATTATCAAAGTCAGTCGATGTTGGTAACTGATCAAGAAAATGGAACTTTTCTTTACTATTTTCATACAGGTGTTTCACAATTTGGTCCAAAGAAGATGACATAAATTGGAGAGTGTCTTTGAATACCAGTGCACCATTTGGACATTTAATATTAAATCCTAGATATTTTTCGTAGTTGTGAGGAATGCAGGTTACTTTTTCTCCATTTTGTTAAATGATGTGAGTATCATAACCTTTTAGGTTGTGAAAAAATACCGGTATATTTAAATGATCTTTTTCTATACGAAGTTTTGTATTACATCGCGGAACTTGCCAGTAAAGTTATTATGATCTCTAACTTTACGGTGGGGGCTGTCTTGTTCTAATTTACCTCCAAAGAATCTTTTCTTACATATCCAACAAGTTGTTGCTTTGTTGGATATTCTTTCATCCTCTGGAGTCATTACTAATTCTTTTTGATTTGCTATTATGTTCTTATAAGTTGCTGATAATGATTGTAAAAACTTTAATCCAAGATTTTCCGATTCCTCTTCCGTTGTAGCTGTGAATAAGTCCTGATAGAATACCCCGCCATTAAACCCAACCATGTGGAAATAACTACAAACCTTTTAGTTTTGGCACTGGATTCTGGATCCTCGCGGCTCAAGGGAGCGCGTTAAAGAATGTATTCAAAATCTTCATAAATGACAAATGGTACTTTTCCCATATTTCTGTAGTTCGAAAATTTAAGTATGCTACCTGGCATGTCCATTTTTGAGTTCTTTTTGATTGGGTAAGATTCTTTGTAAGCTTAGAATGTTTATACAATTCTAACGATGATCAACTTGTATTCTTTTAAAAGTGAAATGTTGATTACATAAATCACCAAAACATGTTTGCTTAATATCTTTAAATATAGAATAAAATGAAAGTATTACCCTTTGTTAGGAGAATATAGTGGCCATCTCAGAGCGCATTGGGACCATCTTTCGACACAACTTCGTTATATCAAAATTGTAGACTAATTCGTTTGTTTACTGTAATATACGGAATGTATATCATTCAATGATTTCATACTAGTTGGACATTGATACACAATCCCTTTCTATATTTGGAATATCCCTTAGCACCACGTGAAACTTGGATATTTTTATTATGTGTTCATGTTTTTTGTAATTAGAGACTCTACCTTTATTAATCTCTACCGGATAAATAAGTGCAAGTATTGACCGAAAAAAACATTTATCTTTATTTTGGATATTTAATACACATTTTTTATTATATATAAATTTTGGGTTGGAATGAATTTTGAACCATCTATTGGTTTAAATTGTAGAACATTTATATAGACATTGTTGATATCAAGAATTATACTGCCAGACAAATATATTCATATTTTTCCTCAATATCTTTTCTAAGTTGAATCATTGTTTATGGAGTTGATTCTTTATTGAGTATTTCCACTAGCTTTGTTCTGAGATAGAAATCTTTTTCTGAATTTGTTGATTTCCATTTTCATCTATAATCTTTTTTCCTTCTACAATTTTTAATGTAAAATGTGTTTTAAATGCTCCTAATTCATCATATTGTTTAGACAGAGCGTCTTCAAACTTTTGCCATTTCTCTGTGAGAATTTTTTTCAATGGTGTTGGCGAAAATTAATTTGCCCTTGTTTTATTATGGACAAATTTACCCATTATTTTTGAATTTCCCTCATAAGAAAAAAACTCATTCTTTATATTTTTGTTCTTCAATCTAATTTCAACCAAAGTTAGTCTATCTTTTCCAACATTATTGTTAACGGTAGCAGTCTTATCTTCAGGGAATCGTGAGGATTTATGAATTTGCTTTTTAGGTTTTTCAAAAGCTTTTTCTTTATAGTTAATTTGATCATCTTTTCACGCAATTGACTTGATGTTATTTTCTTGTTTAGAAAATCTTGTGTAGCATCATTGACAAAGTTATCATAAACACTTTCAATTTGAGCCATTTATTAGAAAGAACATCTCTTTAGACCATTGTTTGAAATAAAGGATGCATACCCGACCTTTAGACTTTTGATTGTTTACTATGTCTATGACTAAATTCCAAAAATAACAACGCACACACTCATACAAAGCACACCATGGTATTGAAACGGCATTACTTAGAGTTAACAATGATATTTTATCCGCAATGGATGATGGTAAAATAACTGCTTTGATTTTGTTAGACTTAAGTGCCGCTTTCGATACTGTCGATCATAGTATTTTGCTTTCACGTCTAAGGGACTACATTGGAGTTAATGATATTGCATTGAAATGGTGCCATTCTTACTTATTTCATAGGCCTCAGTACGTGTGTATAGGGGATGATGTATCTGTACCTGTTTTTCTGGATTTTTCTGTACCACAAGGTTCTGTTCTAGGACCACAATGGTTTACAATATATACATATCCTATCCGTGACATTGTAATGAAATATAATCTTGCTTATCACGTCTACGCTGACGATACACAAATTTATTTTTCCTTCAAAGCTTTGCAGCAACATAGTGTTTCAACCATCCAATGCTTAGAAAATTGTATTAGAGATATTCGTATTTGGATGAAACAAAACTTTTTAAAACTAAATGATGACAAAACAATGTATATGTTAATTGGATCTCGACAAAAACTTGCAAAATTTACAATGCCAGATATTGTCATTGGTGATTCTAATATCAAATCTTGCTCTCAAGCACGTAACCTAAATGTCATCTTTGATTCAACCATGAGTATGAACTCTCATATTTCACGGGTTACCCGCACTGCTGCTTTTCATCTTCGAAACATTGGTAAAATAAGGAAATATCTTGACTCTACTGCTACTGCTCAAATCATACATTCCTTTGTGACTTCACGTCTAGATATGGGAAATTCTCTACTGTATGGTCTTCCTCAAAAACAAATTCACCGTCTTCAACTGATTCAAAACTCTGCTGCACGCCTTGTAACGCTCTCAAAGAAATCTTGTCACATTACTCCAATCCTAAAAAAGACTTGCATTGGCTCCCTGTGTCATATAGGATAGTATATAAAATACTGCTTATTGTTTACAAATCGTTGATTGGGTGTGCTCCAAATTATATCTCTGACCTTTTAAAATCATATATTCCTACTCGTGCTCTTCGATCCAGTGACAAATTACTTGTATGTGAACAAAAATCTAACCACTCATGGGGTGATAGGTCTTTTGGTATAGCTGCACCACGGTTGTGGAATCAATTACCCCTTCATGTCAGATCATCCAATTCTCTTGCAATTTTTAAAACAAATCTAAAGACACATCTCATGTCTAAAGCTTTTATTTAATATTGTTTTTGTGTATACATACATATGTGTGTGTATGTGCGTGTGTAGGCTCCTATGTATGTTTTTGTTATTTTTTTTCTTTTTTTTAATTGTTATTCCTTTATGTTTTTCACATTGTACGGCGCCTTGAGCACCTTCTGGGTGGATACGTGCGCATTATAAATCTTATTTATCATTATTATTATTATTATTATACTGAGAAACAAATGACAATGCAGTTTCATTTAGATTTATGAGCTGCTTAAGTTCACTTCGCAACCATCTATTTTGCTTATTTTCTGGATTAACTTACTCTCTTTTTAAGTGGAATATTTTATCTATTGGGACTAACGTATTTTCTTGTTTAATTTATTCTCATGTATGGAATATTTGATCTATTGGGAGCTTTTATAGGAGCTAACGTTAACACCATGTGTAAGGCTTTGATTTGCAACTGTGTATAGGGTAAGCCAGTGGGGAGATGTCAAAGAGGCAAAAAAGCTGGCATGATCATCTTCTCCGGAACCAGCGATAAGGGGCTCACAAAACCCAAATCAATCGTGCGATTGGCCAAAACACGTGATATGGTATCACGTAAGAAAAAAACATATGACCTGCTTAGTTTTCAATGACGGGGTTGACATTTCCAATGCGGGGATGCGTAAAATAGAGCATAAATAAAAGCCGCCACAACTGATCTGATCCCTGATAAAGAGTATGGGAAAGAGCCGACCCTAAAAGTCGAGTGAACGCTATTGATTAGAAAAGTCAGGAAAGGATGGACAGACAGTGCTCTGGTAGGTCCGACACGCAAAAGTAGTAAATTTAAGAATCCAAGAAAAACCTTAAAAGTCCAAAAATAGGCAAAATGGCGGGAATTTGGGGAGGGACTTTGGAGCGGGACTTTGGGGCGGAACTTTGAGGTGGGTCTTTGGGCGGGACTTTGGGGCGGGACTTTGAAGCGAGACTTTGGGGTGGGACTTTGGGGCGGGACTGGGTGGGACTTTGGGACGGGACTTTAGGGTGGGGCTTTGGGATGGATCGGGACTTTGGGGTGGAACTTGATAGGAGGAGTGGGATTTTAGGTGGAACGTTGGAGACTTTGGGGTACGAATTGAGGGCGGGAGTTTCGGGTGGAGCTTTGGGGTGGGACTCAATGGGAGGGGCTGGCTTTTGGTGTAGGACTTTTGGGTGAGACTTTGGGGTGGGACTTTGGGGTGGAACTTTGAGTCGGGACTTTGGGGCGGGACTTTGGAGTGGGGCGGGATTTGAAGGGAGGGTGATGCTTTGAGGTGGGACTTTGAGGCAGAACTTTGGGGTGTGGCCTTGGGGTAGGACTTTGGGGCGGGGTAATGGGTGGGGTAAGGGGCAGGATATAAGACTTCCCGCGTGCGCGGCATTTGACGTAACATAGACTGAAAGCTAAAGTGAAGGCTGCGGCACCGTGTTTGGGGTTCACTGGTATCACGTCCCCCAGCTTTCAGTCTATTTTACGTCTCAACCGAAAGTTAAAATAAAGGTTACGGTACCGTGTTGGGGTTCACGGTTAACACGTTTCCAGCTTTCCGTTGAGCATTTTTTGGTTAAAAGCTAACGTTCAAAGCTACCCCACCGTATTTGAGGTTCACGGATCATACGGCCTTGGCTTTCATTCGATCTTTGACTTTTTTCATCTCTGTGTGTTATGTAAATGCCAAGAAATTTGGCTTAAAACAATGTTTAATAAAAATAAAAAAGATTTAAAGTTAAAGTTTCGTTAGGTTTATCAGAAGATCAGCACTAACGCTAATTAGTGCTGAGCTTCTCTTTAATGTAGCTAAAATTTTAACATTACATTTTAGTTACATTAATCAGGAGTCTGTACAATTAACTTACTATACTACTACATTGCATAAACTGCCTGCAAGAATAATGTATTATTTAATTACAAAAATAAAGAATGAAAGAAAGTAGTATACAAATCTTTCCAACATTGAATTGTAACAAAGCTCATTTTAACACATCAAATGCATTTGTTATTTCTATTTCAAAATATGATATTAATCATGTAGCACACAGGACATTGTAAATGATTAAATCTGTAATTTCATATATATATATATATATATATATATATATATATATATATATATATATATATATATATATATATATATATATATATATATATATATATATATATATATGTATATGTATATATATATATATATATATATATATATATATATATAGATATATATATATATATAGATATATATATAGATATATATATATATATATATATATATATATATATATATATATATATATAGATATATATATATATATATATAGATATATATATATATATATATATATATATATATATATATATATATAGATATATATATATATATATATATATATATACATATATAGATATATATATATATATATATATAGATATATATATATATATAGATATATATATATATATATATATATATATATATACATATATATATATATATATATATATATATATATATATATATATATATATATATATATATATATATATATTTATATATACATATACATACATATATATATATATATATATATATATATATATATATATATATATATATATATATATATTTGTATATATATATATATATATATATGTATATATATATATATATATAAATATATATATATATATATATATATATATATATATATATATATATATATATATATATATATATATATATATATATATATATATATATATATATATACATAGATATATATATATATATATATATATATATATATATATATTTGTATATATATATATATATATATATATATATATATATATATACATATATATATATATATATATATATATATATATATATATATATATATATATATATATATATATATATATATATATATATATATATATATATATATATATATATATATATATATATATATATATATATATATATATATATATATATATAAATATAACAGTGTGTTCACCACAAAAATATATAATACAAACACTATGTTGAATTACAGCCTTTGGTTCGGTACAGTACTTGCATTATACTGTTGATTGGGATAAATAAGGTAGTACACCGTGATGGAAAATAAATGATTCAAGAAGTTGTAAGTTTGATTTCTACTTTACTAGTCATGCTCTTCATGAACAAAATTTAATCCTACAAACTTTGATGCAAATAGAGGTGTGTATGACTTTTCAGAAGGATGGTGGGGTATGAAAATCTTGGAAAGGTTAAAACTAAGAATAAACTAGCAAAAATACTGTAAAATCCAGGCAAAGAGTACACTGAATTCAGGCAAGAAGAGCACGCTGAATCTCAACTCTTCAATGTAACAATATCAAAACTTATATTATATAAAGTTCCATCACAACCAGCTCAATTAGTCCATTGTTCTACAATTCAAACTTCTAAACTAAGCGCATCTGCTATTTCACTCCTGGCACGGAACCCCTTATATTCTCCACAAGCTTCAGGAAATCCATGTCTTATTCGGAGAAGTACACAGAATGGCACAACAATTCGTTTTTCCCCCAAGACGTCTATGTGTCCATGCAGTAAATGTTCTGTAGACGATGTATCTATCAGTCTATACTGTCTGAAAATCAAAAAAATAGATACAATGCCATTAAACATTATTACAAACCCATTATTACTTAATCATAAAGTAAGTTTTGAGCATTCAAGTACAAAATATATTTTCCTACATAGAATTTATAACCAAATCTGTGTATCTTCCGTCAATAACAGTTAATTGCAACAGAGAAAAACTTATAGCTTTCTGTGTTCGGAATAAAATATAGAAACATTGTCAGATAGATTGCAGCATTTTATATGTTTCCAAGAATCGGCATGTTTTGATAAAAAATTGGGAAATACTATAATGTTCAAAATTTCTCACACTAGTATTTGGACACGTAGTATTAATAGTGTTGGTAGTCAATTTTTTGAAATTCAAATGTGCAAAATGATTTGATAACATGGGATGACTTTAATCATGTCTGTAAATGAATTACGTAATTTTTCAAATATATTATATTTGATATACAGGTGTTGGTCAGTAGGAAGAGCAAAGGGATGCCAAAATGATTGGGATTTATATTGAAAGTAAAAAAAGAATTAAACGTTAACCTACTTGTTTTCAAGAATGGCTGGAAGGACTGTATCATCACCTCTCACATGCCGCTGCATTGTCAGACTTGTTCTAAGCACAGCACGATTCCGACACACTTAATTAAAGTTTGGGTGAGCTATTATGCAAACATTGTCATCACTTATTTGGTCCAACGATGAATTAAGAGCTGTTATTTTTAAACAGCAAAGAAGACATTTTCTTAAAGTTGGCATTGCTAAACAGTCACATCTAATGTTAGTTATTGAAAACATCCTCTTATGGGCTCCACTTTTGTCTTCGGGAGTTTTTACGTTCGCCCACTGCCAAGACCGGCAAGAGTAACGTGAGGCTTGAAACACAAGTACTGCGAAGTTGACTAAGTCACACCAGTCCACATTAGAAAGTCGAACCCGGTATCATCACTTTCTGATTCAGTACTAACGTTAGCATTTACCAACACTACCCAAACTGTCTTGTACTCTCCTCCGAACTGGTTCAAAATCGTAAGGTGTGGGACTAAGGACCTTCCGTCATTGGAAAATACCAAGAGAAAGTAGGCCTCTGTCTTTGTAATGGAAGTGGTACACGAGATGAAAATTAAAATAATCAATCAGTCTGAGTGTAATATTCCCTGCGCTCTTCAGGCAGCTGCTATAATTACGCGCTATTAGTGTGGATTACATTTACGCAATATCACACAACTACGATTCGAGGTGGCTCGCTGACTTGCAGCAAAATCCGATTCGATCATAAAAATCAGGATACAGGTTCACCTCGCGAAAAAGGTTGAAATCGTTGTCGTTTAGGAAGTGTAAGTTACGGTAGAAGTATCGTTATTGTTTACAACACATGTTGACTAATTTGACTTTCGTAACGATATGTACGCCATGTCCGCAGACCGTAGCCCGAAAAGCTGATTGGTCGATTGATTTATGAAAAATTATTTTACTACAAATAAAGGGAGAATTTAGAAATAATTACAGTATTTAATGTCGTTTTAAAGCTGTATTTTTTAAACGCAAAGTTATAGCCCAAACGAGCTATCACTTTTAAGTCGTTTACTCCAATTTGGCTATATTGTGTGACAGATCCCAAATGGAATATTAAGCTCAATTAGCGCATGATTCAGACTGTGTTATAATGTTATTATATACACTAAATTCATTCGGATTGCGCCTAGAGAAACCCGAACGAAAATCGGAATTTTGGGCTGGCCTCACATAAGCTCAAAATCCCACCAAAGGATTTTGAGCTAAAATGGTTTTCTCAGGATCCAAAACTCTATAGATAATTAGAATTTTTTGAACTGGTTTAAAAAGTATTACAACTGCACAATCTGAGACAATTTAGGTATATGATTTTTCAAATGCATTTTTTAGTTGTTTTTTTAGTTATGGCTAATGAAAGTTTGATCGATTTCAAATTTACTTGTGATGGCATGATTGCTCTCAGTCAGAGAAAATTATGGGACGGTATAATCCTGCCAGTGGTATATCATATTAAACTTTTAAAAGACACAAGAAGATTTGATCAGAAATTGCTAAAGCACTTCAAAGAATTATGGGAAATATTTGAAAAGCAAAGATGGCCTATTTGCAAAAAGAAGAAAAAATAAGGTCGCCTTGTAAGGCATCAAAAATGTGCATATTATTGACTAATATTCTAAAAGGTTGCAAAATGGTCAAAAGGTTGCAAAATGGTCAATTTATACGATTGTAATGATAAAATTAGCCACTTAAATGGTATTTGATACATATTAATAACAATGTAACTAATGATGCATATGCACGTCCCCATGCCTTCAATCATTTGCTCTTTTTGGAAATTGTAAACTTACAATTACATGAAGAGCTATTCAACGGACGTAATCTTGAGAAACAATGAACATCTATCTTGTATGAAACGTGGCGGCGTACATATTATTCCCAAGCGATACTGATTGGTCTCTCAATGTAAGTGTGCATTGCACCGTTGTATTTTGACTTATCAAAGCACACAATTTGATATTAATTTGCCTTCACGAACGATAACTGACCTTTGAAGAAGTTTTGAACGATTTTTAATAATTGTTTTTTTTCTGAGAATAAACTATTTTTCATCAGATAGGATTACTCAAAAGTCAGATATCGTGCTAGCTGGAAGAAAAAATACACTACAATTCAATGTTTCTGATTGGTAGAAATTTGTTCACACTCACCAACAAACCAACAGATTTGAGCCTCGGTGTGAAGTTACTAGTATGCTTCGGATTTATTGGTTACGGGTCAAGAAATATCGAGAAGAGATTCCCATTTTATCATATATTAAGAGCATGATTCGAAAATATAATAAATGTTTCGAATTTCATAGCTGAATCCATATCTATTAAATTATCATTTCATGTATTTGTTTCTTCACAACATTAATACAACAAACAAGTAAATACACCAAGGGATGAAAGACAATATTTTAAAGTTGATACAATCTGACATTGGATGTTGTGAAGGAAGTGCTTCAAAGAATAGAGTGTCCAGCTTATGCAAATAAGTGTAACGCTTGATCAGCATTTCACATTCTTGGAAGACGTTCTCCACCATGTGGTTATCATAATTAATTTTCTCTCATAAAATGCCTAACCTTGACCAGGAAATCTAACATTTTTAACGCATTTAAATTATTTCTACAGAGTATCATCAGAGAGTTACAATTCCGTGGGAAATAAAAGCCGAATTACGGGGATTACGAATATGCATGGTTAACAAGATGGAGGTGTTATAACACAACAATGGCACTTAAAGTTTTTACATTCTTAAAACCTGCCGATGTGAAAGATTTGTAAACAATTGTGTGTGCATAAGTACGGTACCTCTTGGGTGCCAGAAATAAGTCTTTATGTAATGCCCACTGTACACAAATTTAACACAACCCCAAATAAGCAAAAATGAATGCTTTTCGTATAAGCAATGTTCAGTTTTAATATGAAAGGCTCCAACACGTGGAAAAAATTAAAGAGCGTATTTTGCCGTGCGCTTTGTTTGTTAATTAATCCTTGACCAGCAAACAAGTGATTGGATTAATTTCCCGCAATGTGCGCGGATGACGTTGGTGCACATACTCTATAGAGCTTTTTATTTAGCCATAAAGTGCCATTCCTATTATCAAAAGTATTCCTCATTGTTACCAAGGCTTATCTTTTCCCGCTCTTTTAAGCCCTCATACAAACTCTCTTGTATTCATAGAAGTAGCCATTCCATATGGTTTATCAATCATTGCTTATTTTGTAATGACTCACTGCTTTTGTACTACTGATGCTCCATAGTAAGAGTTATTGTATGAAAGAAATTACAATGCATAATAGTAAAATGTTATTAGTGCTTTAATCCTCGTTTTAAATTTTGAACAAGAACAATTAAACATTTCACAAAAGAAAATGTCCTCTTTTCACAATTTCATAGTAAACCAGCAACGGTAAGAGTTTCGAATTACAATTAATATACATTAAGTTAAAAATTGTAACACATTATTCAATAACCCAGTGACACAGCTATCAATAGTATTCTCCGGTTATATTAGGATATTTAGTTCAATTCGTAGTATTGTATAAACCGTAACTGCATGGACGATTCACTTTTAGTTCAGCCTAGGTGTTTGCCTATTGTATATGATTACTACAAGGCAACAAAGTATTTGGTCGTATTTTGATTGCTAAGCAGCTGAGTGCCGGTTTTTCACAATCTAAGCTGTTGATCAACTGTTGATCAACTGTTTATCAACTGTTGGTCAACTGTTGATCAACTGTTGATCAACTGTTGATCAACTGTTGATCAACTGTTGATCAACTGTTGATCAACTGTTGATCAACTGTTGATCAACTGTTGATCAACTGTTGATCAACTGTTAATCAACTGTTGATCAACTTTAATCGCAACATCCTACAGGGATGACAAGCTGCAATTAAAATTCTTATAACCTTTTGGGTAACAGACTAAAAGGGGCTCTTACTGAATTTTCAACCAATTTAAAATTTAAAAATTATTTTGTCGTATTTGCGTGTATGTAATTGCGTGTTAGATAAGAATTGATCTTTTGGGGCCCCTTAAAAATACGCCCTCACTTTTCTGTCCAGTGCTCCTTTAAACAGTCCAGTAGCATTCCCATTAATGGGAACATTAGGAATTGGTTATGGGCATGCGCCAAACGTTTGTCTCTCTAGGTGAGTCATCCTCTAATCAGTCGTTCTCTTCATCATACTGCACGCAATCAATGAGCGCATTGTTTTGATCTCGTTAATGCTGCAGTGTACACACAATACAATCCGCGGTTTGTATGGTTTAATAGTACGGACAACGAGGTCAGCCAACTCCCTTATTGTTATACTTTTCACGCTCAGTAGGCCTACAAAGAGATATATCGTCACGAAATTATAGTGAAGTATTACATATACATCTCGGATTGTCCAGGCTAAGCGCCCAGTTATCATACCAACTTTTATGTGAACTTTCAGTGACAGATCGTGTGAGTATGACCGTCACTGACATGTTTCACAATGTGTTACTGTATTGAATCCTAAGGAAATGAGTCACAGCGTCAGCACACACTGAACAACTTGCCACAAAATTTCAATTTAACTCGCGTAGGATTCTAGGAAAGACTGGTTTTGAATTAAACACTCAAGGTATTATACAAAATGTATGTATAAATAATTCCCAAAGATGAATCTTTTGAAACAAACAGGCAAACGGATAGAAATTCAAGCACTATCTCAACTGTTCAATGTAAAAACAACGCGAAGAACGATGGCGACCGAGATCTAGGCCAGGGCAGCTGCTGTTGTGTCTACGCATATATTCTTATCAGCCTGAAACACGTCTACAACATAGGGGTCAAGTACGGGTCACGGTATACTCTTTGCAATAGCTCAAAAACGGCGTGGTGAACCTATGTTATGGGAGTGGAAAAAGCATAGGTATTAGTATTACGCTTAATGTTTTGCGCATCCAAAATTTCCACAATGTCTAGGATTTTTCTCCCAGCCGTTTGAAGATCCGCACGTACGTTATAGGTATAGAGGCTGGAAAATGTGTCTGTGTTAATGGCGCTGACCATTGGTCAAATGTTCCCATTAATGGGAACAAATTTGTTCCCATTAATGGGAATGCTACTGGACTGTTAAAGGAGTGATATCGTTTAAAAATGAAACGTTGCATGAGCAGTCCGTTCTGTCTTCATCAATTAAACAAAACTAGTACAAAAGTACAAACGTTCATATGTGAAAACCTTTTTTGCATTTGTGTTGCTACAGGATCACTGCGCATCTAAATAAAAACGCTGTTAATAAGGGCTGGGTGGGGGATTTAGGCTCCACTTAAAGCACATTTCCTCAGGTAGTGGGTGTAAAAAATAAGAATAGAATGATACTTACCATCCCTTGATTCTTGCTTTTAGAAAGCACGCCAAACAAACCAGTAATTCCGAATCCCTTTACAAAGAAAAGATACAAAACAATCCAATTCAATCATACTGTCATATACATGTTATTATGACAGAGCACGATTGAAGAGGGAAAACATGTTGATATCTTGCTCCTCCAATCTGCTATCACCCACTCCAACCCCTTCTTCTCGACTGGAGTTTTACTAGAGACAAAACCGAGAAACAATTTGATGCCCTTTTAATGTGAAAGAGAAAATTAATAAGCATCAGATTTACTCTCAGTCCAGAAAAGGTCAAATTTTAAGGAACTTATAGAGCACCTGAGATAATAGACGTCCTGCAGCCGTTTTATTCATATTTTTCGATAAAAATGTATAGAAATATTAAGTATAGACTATTTTGTCATAGAGAATTTATGATTTAGCAATTTGTAATTTTATTCTTTAGAATCTGTAATCTCAACGACAAATGTATACAGTTATAAATATTTGAATTTAAAATGACTGTTTCGAGCCAAAAATCGTAGCTTTTTTCCTCATAGTTCAAAAACGGCGTGGTAAATATATAAAAAGAAAGTGGGTAATATTTAGCCTTGGCAGCAATAAAGGCTTATTACTCAGTTTTAAATTTCGCCGGGCAAAGACATTTTTCGCAGAGGTATTTAGAATTTGAAATTTTATAACACTGCATAAGGCTTTAACGTTAGTATAGCAAAACATCATGGAAAATATCACAAAATGACGATGTTCATGTCACGAAAAGTTTCTAACATAAGAACCTATTGGTTCTTTATTCTAGAACTCTCCCGGACTGACTGTTGACGTGTCAATCGGTTTTCTTAGGAAATTTGTTTGCCTGGAACGATTTACCCTTTTTCAATATCGATAGTGTATGCACTGTTCGTTTTATCATTGCACGCTAACAACTTACCAGACCAATCCAGATGCCGGTGTGGTAAAGATAAAGTGCGGTCCTCAGATACCATGAAGCTAGTCCCAACGGCAAGGCTATGACGCCACACACAATAAGGATGATGCCCGTAACGAATCCTGTACCCCCGTTGTAAGATTGGAAATCTGTCATCTTCGAGTTTGGGCTAGTTTATGTAAAGAAATGTAAAACTTAGAAATAGGAATACGTCAAAACATAAGTTATGCCAAGCCAATAACATAATCAAACTGGTTCGTACTCTTAATCAGGAGGGAGAACAGGTTTGGTCTCTCGATTAGATAATTGTTTACAGAAATATCCCACAATGCACTGATCAAATTCAATGTTGTGTAGCCATGTTAGAAACAGATTAATTTAGAGCTCAGGAAACTTAACCACTGCAAAGGATTCTATTTTTTAATAAAATAATACATGTCGAATAAATAGCATTGGAGTCAAATCTCACTTCTGTATATCATCATTTTGTTTTGATAAAGTAAAGCAGTTTAAAAGAAATAAAACATAAAACGACTTCACAAGAGACTATACGGTGATGCTTCGTTATCGATTTCCCGATAGTTTTGGTGGAGGAAAAAGTATAATAGCCATACAAAACCGGCGAAAAGTCCATGCCAGACAATACCATATAAAATGAACTCAACATAGCTTAAGATCTTTATTTGTTATTGCTCTTTATACTTTTTCAAAATAGGAGCAGACTGGCCTATAAGTCCAGCGGACGCTGTCCGAAGCACCACTAGACTTGTGCACCGCAGATTATATTACATTTTATAAAGATTTACTCACAAGAACTGCGCAATTTGCTCTAAAACCAATAAAATAGTGCCCGTGAATCAGATTAAATTTGTTACATTTTTTCTTCTTCTGAAATCGGGTCTAAAATTTTGGATTGCCGCGGGGCCTCGTGATTCTCTCAGGGCCCTGTCCCGGGCCCATCTTTTTCCTAAACTCATGGCACCTGTGGCGTCACTCACTCTCTTCAAACATCGCTTTTTGTTCTTTTGATCAAATAATTTTGTTTCCATGTTTTTTGTTTCCATGATCTTGAAAAAATTATTTAGCTCAGTTTTCCCTCGATTACTGCAAACTCCGGTTATCGTAATGAAGGGTGGATACAATACAATGTAATACAAACAAGCCTAAAATAAACCGTCGCCAAAGTATGTATTATATTTCCTGGCGGCGTGTTATGCAATTTTCTTGCGACGTGATTCCCCATTAAGGTATAAGCTTTTTATTCTTTTAAATAGATTTCGTTCATAAACGTATTTTTCCATCATCATCATCGTCATTGTCATCGTCATTGTCATCGTCGTCGTCTCGTCGACGTCGTTTCGTCGTCGTCGTCAACATCATCGCCATCGTCATCATCATCGTCATCGTCATCATCATCATCATCATCATCATCATCATCATCATCATCATCATCATCATCATCATCATCATCATCATCATCATCATCATCATCATCATCATCCCCATCATCATCGTCATCGTCCATTGTCCATCGTCCATCGTCCATCGTCATCGTCATCGTCATAGTCATCGTCATCGTCATCGTCATCGTCGTCATCATCATCATCATCATCATCATCATCGTCATCGTCATCATCATCATCATCATCATCATCATCATCATCATCATCATCATCATCATCATCATCATCATCATCATCATCATCATCATCATCATCATCATCATCATCATCATCCCCATCATCATCGTCATCGTCCATTGTCCATCGTCCATCGTCCATCGTCATCGTCATCGTCATCGTCATCGTCGTCATCATCATCATCATCATCATCATCATCATCATCATCATCATCATCATCAATCAATCGGAGGCTGCGCAGGCGACCACAACTTTCTTCCAATTACCACGATCCTGTGCAAGCTCAGTAACATTGTGTGACATGATAAAATCATTCTGGTCTCCTAGCAGGTGTTGGGTATATGTAAAGTAGGATGTCCGTTGATGGCCAGCTTTCATTTTGCCCTGCGATGGAACATAAATTAATTTATAAGGCGTACAGTATTTTCGTTCTGGCTCAATTTCTAGCACCGTAAGTACACTCTTATTCATGCAAGGTCATTTCTAGCACCGTAAGTACACTCTTATTCATGCAAGGTCATTTCTAGCACCGTAAGTACACTCTTATTCATGCAAGGTCATTTCTAGCACCGTAAGTACACTCTTATTCATGCAAGGTCATTTCTAGCACCGTAAGTACACTCTTATTCATGCAAGGTCATTTCTAGCACCGTAAGTACACTCTTATTCATGCAAGGTCATTTCTAGCACCGTAAGTACACTCTTATTCATGCAAGGTCATTTCTAGCACCGTAAGTACACTCTTATTCATGCAAGGTCATTTCTAGCACCGTAAGTACACTCTTATTCATGCAAGGTCATTTCTAGCACCGTAAGTACACTCTTATTCATGCAAGGTCATTTCTAGCACCGTAAGTACACTCTTATTCATGCAAGGTCATTTCTAGCACCGTAAGTACACTCTTATTCATGCAAGGTCATTTCTAGCACCGTAAGTACACTCTTATTCATGCAAGGTCATTTCTAGCACCGTAAGTACACTCTTATTCATGCAAGGTCATTTCTAGCACCGTAAGTACACTCTTATTCATGCAAGGTCATTTCTAGCACCGTAAGTCCGACTAATTTATTCATGCAAGGTCATTTTAGCACCAGGTTTAAGTACAGTCTTATTCATGCAAGGTCATTTCTAGCAGTGGCTCTTATTGATTTGACCATAAGGTCATTTCTAGCACTTTACACTCTTATTCATGCAAGGTCATTTCAGACATATCGTAAGTACACTCTTATTCATGCAAAATTTCTAGCACTTTAACCTCTTATTCATGCAAGGTCATTTCTAGCACCGTAAGTACACTCTTATTCATGCAAGGTCATTTCTAGCACCGTAAGTACACTCTTATTCATGCAAGGTCAAAATTGTGACTCAGATTCCGAGAAGTCCGACTAATTTGACCCAAATCTTGATCACTTTAACCAGGTTTCGAGTTGATTCTCAGACATATCGTAAGTGGCCTAAGTTGATTTGACCATAAATCAGGGTGCAAGTCATTGACCCTTGGTCCAAGTCAATAACATAGTGTGTTATGATTGGTTGTTTATGCACGCCAAAATTGTGTTCGACGTACTGACGTGACGCGTACCGAAGGCAATTATCAGTCATTATGGATGAATATGTACACAATTAACCATGAAGATATTAACTGAGTTAATTTTAGTTAATAGCTCCATAATTAAACTAACGACGAATATGTACAGCTCGGCGGTGTCATATTACCACAACATTAGTTGTTTTGCTCCTTAAACTTTCAAACAGTCAGACCCGACCTGATAAATAGCCAGGTCGGGTCAGATTTTTCCTCTTTATTTTCTTCATTCTGAAAACCTTAGTTGTTGTGGAAGTTGGTGCTGAGTATCATATTAGCAATAGAAAAAGCCCTTATTGTGTGGTTATTCTAATTAAGATAAAGTGGTCTCACTATTTGCTACAGTAAGTTTGTGGTTATGATTTGCTGGAACAAATTTTGAAGGAGAAGGACAAGTCATGATATACAGAGGCAGCGGAATGTTGAAGTTATTGGAACGACCATATTCACAGGAAGCGTGAACCCAAACGGCGTGGGGTCCAGATTCTAGGTAGCCTTATTATTTTGAAATTCTTGTTAAGTATCGCAGTCATTTAGCCTATTCACGGTAAAATTACACGATAGCATACTTCTAACAGGTTAGTTATATAGTATCATTTTCTCAATTGTATGAAGTACTGAATCATCGGACGATCGGAAATTTTCTTCATTTTCTGGAAGTTTTTTTCTTCAATTTTCGGGGAGATCAGGGCGGTTCCGGCGCCTATGCATACATACCTTACGTGCATGTACCTGATCTGCATGCACACAATTGTATAATATATACGCTTTCCTGAATCTCGGAACGATTGCAATGCGTAGGCCTTAGTCATGTTTTGATGACGTGAGTAAGTATAGCTCCTGTACTTACTGACGCCATTGCGATTTGTTTTGAAAAGAGACCATCTCTTTTAATGATGTCCCGCACTTAAATTTCTAAGAGTAAAAAGGAAACTATGAAACGGGTTTTGTTGTGTATACAATATCTCGTTCTACGACAATGCCGTTTTATTCAATATAAAGTAACTTAGTCACACATGCTTGCAATATAAAACAAATATTATTGTCAGCAAAGATAAAAAGATTGTTATTTGCCGCGCCTGTATTAAATTGGGTGCTTGCCAATAAATGCTAACACATGATTTTATATTTTTCTATATAGCACTAATTATTCAAGTTTGAGGCGGTTGATTGATTAATTTGAATGAACACAGACAGTTAGACACTCTTTGTAATCTCTATGCATGAAATGAATGCTTTACCACAATGCGATGAAGGCCTACAAAATATGTTTGAATCTGGTGTACCTTTGTGCAGGGTCGCCGATTGAATGTTTTCAAAGTTGCGGGGCCAAAATAAAATGGCTGAGATTTGGCGGGCCATTGTCAATTTTTCCAACGTTTTTTATTTCATTTTATTAGATGGAGAGGGCGGGGGAGGGGGCATTTTTCATGAGACCAAGTTGATTACACAGACTGAGCGGTTGTATTTTGATCACGCATATGCATCCTATTTCTTAATTCATACAATGCTCCTACGACCTGGCCTTTATTGGATCCCGTCCCCGAGTAACACCTTCCTGTCCCCTCCTCTTTGTCGGCGCTACTGTCAAGTAAATCAAAAGCCCTTGGTAGATCCAGAATAACTGATTTAACCATTTACCTTTCGTCAATTGACTTCACCCATGAATGCGCTAACTTTATGAATGCAGTTTCGCTCTGATTAACCAATTATAATTAAAGATGGAATTCGGTTTCAAGAAAATTACTTGACCTTCACTAATAAATCATACTACTAACGTCACTATGCCCATAATTTTCTATACAAAAATCAATACAATTAGAATCGCCTTTAATTTGACAAATCAAGTTTTGAATTATCTCTCTAAATATGAATGACTTTTTCTATAAACAGCGTCGTGCGCAGGAGGGGCAGATTTTCCATTCCCCGAATGACCTCATATCATCTGAAACTGCGGAGAGCGCCTTAACACATATCACTTAGTCAGAGGCATAAAAGCGGAGCAGGGGATGACCTACCCCCTGAGAGAATGTCACCGGTTGCATGATAAATTAAGAAATTTATAACATAAAATTGAAAAATGGTAATATTGAAAAACAGTTTGGTAAAAATTTCCCGAAAATTGAAGATTTTCCGATTAGCACCAACGTTTGATGGAAACTATTTCAGTACGAGTGTAATTTAACCACTTGTAACCGGGAATGTTTGGTATCTTGTAACCCCTCACCCCGCCTCTCCAACTCCCGAGAGGTGGATTTTCCAACGTCATTGCCCTTAAAGGGCCCTTCAAACAAAAAGGTAATAGATTTTCTCAATCGGTCCTGAGATCAGTGACCCACTAAGAGCAGATTTTAAAAATTTTCAAGCAAAAATTGAAGATTATTGGGCCAAAAGCGAGGATTTTGCGATTAAAAATCGTTTTTTTTTTTTATATTTTGTATGTTAGCTACCAAGCTAGATCAAATCTTCAGATTATATGCCTGATGACATGGGGTTGGGGGAAATATTATGTTAAATGATTAAATGAACACTTCTAAGATCTGGAACCTGAAACCATTCTTTGATCTGAACTTATATTGCGGCACCTCCCAAGGGTGAATTGTGAAAACATATGGTTATAGTTACCTTCAGACCTGTAACTAGAATTAAGTTTGAGGAAGTAGTTTGCTTTAAATAAAACTTAAAGGGGCTGAAAAGCAAATAAAAATGAATATTTTGTATGAACAAAAAGGGTGAAAAAATCCAACTATGATATTTCAAAAAACAAACAGTCATAGAAATGCAAACAAAGTTTGCGTTATGCTTCAATTACTCGAAAAACTCATCGTAAACAGTTGACACTGTTTGTTTTTTTAGTGCGTACTTTTTCATAAAATTGCACCAAAAAAAAACATTTTATGAGAAATGATTGTCACTAATTGATACAACCTACAGACCAAAATGAAAATCGATTAATAATTTTCTCCCGTTCCCTCGTCATTTCCCTCAAATGAAGTTCGAAAGTGGGGCCATCACTGTAAAAAAGAAGGAAACATTTTACCCATGAAGTGAGGTAACCAGATTTTCCCGTATGAGAAAGCCTATAACTTACACGTAGTATTAATGCGAACTTCCAAAGAATAGGTTTCCTCAGAACAAGAGGCAAAGTTCCAACCAATCATTTCATTGTATGTGGGAAAGTCCTCTTGACAACCAATCAAAAGTGTCCTTGTTACCGCCATGCCGCGCCAATGCATATGAATGCACATACTGTATATATCAGCTCTAGCTCCGTACTGCTCTGGTGTAGCCTAAGACTAAGTCAATGTAACTACTGCCAGTATCTACAGATATAACTAGAATTTTTAAGACAGAAAGAAAAGGGCCTAGCGGTTGTTCCATAATCATCGGCCGTATCTGACTAGTCTCCTCCTTTCGATGGATATTAAGATATTTTTTGGTAAGCATTCAACTGTCCTTAACCGGCGAGACTGCCACACGTATCTGTCACAAAGTACTATGCGTTCCCAACATAGGCCTAACCTTAATTATAATACTCTACACCAGAGCAGTAGGGAGCTAGAGCTGATATATATAGTATGTGCATTAATATGCATTGGTGCGGCATGGCGGTAACAAGGACACTTACGATTGGTTGTCTAGAGGACTTTCCCACATACAATGAAATGATTGGTTGGAACTTTGCCTCTTGTTCTGAGGAAACCTATTCTTTGGAAGTTCGCATTAATACTACGTGTAAGTTATAGGCTTTCTCATACGGGAAAATCTGGTTACCTCACTTCATGGGTAAAATGTTTCCTTCTTTTTTACAGTGATGGCCCCACTTTGAACTTCATTTGAGGGAAATGACGAGGGAACGGGAGAAAATTATTAATCGATTCATTTATGCCCTAGGCTATACTGAAACTAGTTATCTGTAGCGTTAGGTGTACGCCTAATTAACGGGTAAGTTCAGCTCACATGATTTTGCCTACCCTAGTAATGGTGAGCCCTCAAATAGCCTATGGCTTAAAAATGACTTTCGGTTCACCGATTAATTTTAACCAATTGCAACTTAAAGTGGCCCTGCCATGGGGGTCGGATCTTACGTTAAATATGCTATTTGGATTATTTGATTTGCAAAAATATAACTTTTTCTACACAAACCCCAACGGTTGCGAGAAAATTGCAAAAGAAAAATGCTTTTTTGTCATCTTGACGCAAAACCCCTAAAATAAGGCTCAATGCGCAATGACGTCGTTTTGGCAACGACTGTAGGCCTACTGTATGTAAACAATGCATCGATGCCACTTATAACGTGTGGCCGCCATTGGATTTTCACAATTAGTATCGACAGCATCTTTTTGTTCTTCTAAAATATTACATTTTTCAAGCAAATAAACAAAATGCCGCAGCGTTGTGTATTTGGAGGATGCAGTAATAATAAATTCTTAAACTAAAATCGTTTATCAATGGCAAAGGGCAACAAAACCAGACAATCCTCAGTTTTGTGCACTTGATATAAACCGAGTTTTCGGGGCTTACCGGGTACAGTGCATATTCAGCTCACGCCAGATTGTTACCCCTGTTCTGTTCGATTTAAACAGTAGCCTGACCGCATCGTCTCTGACAGGAAAATTAAACTGTTCCGCGAGTAATACAAATTCAAATGAATGAAACAGAGGAAGAAAAAATAAAATAAGACTGAGATTCGAACTCGTAACCTCTCGCTCAAACGAGGACGCCGTAACCGCTTGGGCTACTTAATCACTTGAAAATTTGTATGATTTATTTTATATATAGTGTGGAATATGATCGAAGGAAGAAAAATCGATGAAATAGAACTGAATTGTAATCATTGTGTCTATATGCTTTTAGTATATCAAAACTTTGAAAATAAACTAACAACATTTTTACAATTTCTTCAAAACTTTCAATTCAAGTGCAAAAACGCAAAGAGATTGCGTGAATGAACTATTCAGTTCACGTAGGCCTGTTGACTAAACGTCAAGAGGCAGAGACTTGAACAATGATAATTAAAACATTATTTTGCCATTAGATGTAAAAAAGGTAGATGTTGTTGCAAACACTTCTATTTGATTATGTTTAACAAAATATTACTTGAAAACAATAAGAATTTTATGCCAATTACGCAGGCTTTGTACTGTAGGACCGGGTAAGGGTTGTAAGCCTGATCCTTCTTTCTTTATCTGCAAGCGGTTCAAATTCAAAAGACAGGACATCCCTTCATTATGAGAATGTTCTCCATTTACTTTCAAATTATTTTTTATTATAGCTTGAAGTTCAAAAGGGAAAATTAAGATCTGAACAGCCCGAAAAACTTTTGCAATCAGACACTACTTGTACCTGGTTAGTATGTGTGTGATGCATTGTTTACGATCAGCAGTCCCTGAAATGACGTAGAAAACTGGTATAACGTCACAAATTCCTTTCAACTTCTTTTCGGAGCAAGCAATAAATGATCAATTTCTAAGTCCTTTTTCATCATGAAAATGGACTTGGAACCAGGACTTTTTGACGGATTAGTGAATTTACAGATTTAGGGATATGAAAAACCTATATCCGGCTAAATCTCAAATTTTTTTAGAAGGCATGGCAGGACCACTTTAACTGAGTTGGGTAAAGTGGCACCTTGACAATAGTTTTCGACTTGTTGGTCATTGGAGAGGTTACTTTTAAGAAATCATTCATTTTTGTGACGTCATATTAACCATATGTACAGTACATGTAGCCTAATCGGGCATTCAATAACCACAGATTTCAAATATTATTGCACTAGCTGTACAGTACAGGCCTAGGCCCTACAAGTATACCTTTTTTTATCTTATCAACAAGGATTTATCAACAAGGCTTTCTTGGTTGGAAAAATTGATTTAAAAGGCCTAAATCAAATGAAATTAACAAAATATGGTCAAGGTCATAACTTAATGGGTTAATGTACAATAATTCTGCGGATTTGGCTCACATAAAATCCAGATCTGGGTCATACATAAATCCCAGATCAAAACTATATTTGTATATCAAATGTACCGTTTAATCAAGTTTGTATCTGGCTTGATCTGGGCATATCAAACTTTCTTTGTAAATTATAGTATATTAAAGTGACTTTAATTATAAGGTCATATCTGACTTTATCTGGCCATATCAATGTTTATTTGTATATCAAATATAGCTGACTTGAACTTTACAGATCAAACTTTTCTGTATCGGAAATATAGTATTTATTTGTTTTTATATCTGCCTTGATCTGGACAGATCAACCTTTATTTGTATATCAAATGTAGTATTTATTGATTTTATATCTGCCTTGATCTGGACAGATCAACCTTTATTTGTATATCAAATGTAGTATTTAATCAATTTTATATCCGCCTTGATCTAAACAGATCAACCTTTATTTTATTTAGTATTTAATTAAACTTGATCTTTAATTAAACTTTATTTTTAGATTAAACTGACTTTAATCAAAGTTATGTCTGGCTTTATCTGGCCAGGTCAAGTTTAATTCTTTATCAAGTTTCCTTTATATCGTGTTTCTATCTGGCTTGATCTGTCCATATCAAACTTTATTTACCCAGATATAAACTTTTTTAATGCCAAATCTGGACATGATCAAATTTGTTGAAGAAATTGTATTATCTTGCAAAAGGTCAGTATAGATTGGATATTTAATTGTCTAAGTTTTTCAATTCTTTAACAAGAGTCTCAATTTGACCAAGGTCTACCAAAGTGGTGAGTGAAAATAAACATTTTTGTCATGGCCTGGATGAAATGTTTATTAACCCTATTCATAATAGAACAACACACTTCTTTCAAGGAAATTATTTCCACAGTGTTCTCACATCCCTCTTTTAGAAAACCACAAACCTTTTTATAATTCCAAAAGCACATAAAATTGATAATGTATAAGGTACGCCAAAATATTAGAGCTTCCTTATGCATGCAGTTAAATGCAAACAATTTCATTATAATCAACCACAGAAATCATGCATTACAACAGCTCGTAAGTAAATCGTTATATTGTTTTTTAGACCAAATAAGTATATCTAGTTGAATTATGGCCCACTAAAAAATTACATATTAAAAACATATTTTATCATGCACAAGAAAATCTTGCAGCAAATTTGAAGATATCAAATTTATGAAAATAACTGAACTGCTGGGTTTTAGACCATGTAGCTTTAATCCTTGTGGAATGTAGAGGCACAGTGGCCAACTCGTGTGAAATCGCAACGAAAAAGTAACTGTTACAGTGGCTCATCATTTCATGGTTTATTCTCTTTTTCACATAAATTGATAGTTGTCTTCCATTTCTCCATTTGAATTTTGAAATGATTGAATATGTCCAAGGTTTGTGATTTGATCAAATCTCCATCCATCATCAATATTTTTTAACATAAATTTTAAAGGAAATTATTTTACAAGTTTTGTGAGTTCCATGGCCAGTGGTGGGAAAGTGTTAAAAGAAAAAAAAAAAGGTTTTCCAATGCAGGATAACATTAAGTTTCAAGTGTGGCCTTAGAAAAATATTTAGTGGTTGTATGAACATTCTTTACTTCCCCATTTGGCCTTTGTAGTATGATAAAGTTTGCATGATAACCCTAATCTGTTTATTTCAGCTTATAGTAAATAAAGCTTTTTTTGTTTGATTTGGAAATAAATATTTAGGGTATCAAATCATAATGTGTTACAGTATGGCATGATTACTCTTTTCGTTTAACATTTTATCAAATATAGGCCTTGGGGCAATGTTAGTTGAGATGGGTTCTTCATTTTACTGAGTCGCACCTTCTTAAATCAACTTTGAATGGGTGTGCCTTCAAATTGGATTTTCTATTTCTTACCAATCTGTGCTTAAAGCTAATTTTTTAGCATCTAGCCTAGTAATGATGCTTAGTGCCTTAGACAGTGCAATTTCTTCTTTTTCAGAACAAAGACAGGAAAGACTTAACCAGCCTGTATTTAAAGTGGGTCAATCAGCTGCATCTTGTGTGTCCCAATGATCTACAAATTGCTCAGTGTGTGGATGCTTTGAGTCCAAAATTTTGCAAGCGTAGTTCATGCTGTCAGTGCCCTATTTGGCTTATCCTACTGTCTGCAATATTGCATATCCGAAGAAAGCATTAGAAACATATATCCTTATTTAAAAAAGTTTTTGTTGACCCTCAGCGACACATTAAAAACACCAATAAAGGTGATTTCCTTTGTGGAAAACTAAAGAGATAAACGTTTTCATGTAAACTGTTACTGTTGAATATCTTTGATATTGTTTTCATGTTGAAACTGTTGGTTTATATTTTAGTGAAAATAGTCACTTTACTAAAAGTGATGAAGAAATTTTATTTTTTTTTTATTGTATGGGCTCTATATTCACAAAATGAACAATTGAAGCCAGACACTTTGCCAGAGACAGGATACATTGGAGAGAGTATACTGCAGCCTTATGGGATACATGGCCTGAAGAGGACAGTGATTGAATGAACAATTAATGTACAAATGTAAAATCAGTTTATTCATTGTCTGGACTCTATGTTTACAAAATGAACAATAACAGTCCAGTATGTGCTCAGGATATACAGTACAAATGTGAAATTATTTGTTTGGGCTCTATGTTCGTGAACAGTAACAGTCTAGGATGTACTCAAGATGTACAGTACAAATGCGAAATTAGTTTATTATTTATGGGCTTTCTATGTTCACAAAATAACCAATAACAGTCTGGGATATACTGTACTCAAGATGTACAGTTCTAATGTAAAAATAGTTTGTTTTTTATCATATGGGCTATATGTTCACAAAATGAACAATAACTGTTCAGGATGTACTAAAGATGTACGGTACAAGTGTCAAATTAAAGGTATATGGATATGTATAGGCAACATTAGCTAAACTGTTTTAAAATTCACTAAAAAATACGAAGAGGGCAAAAATGTACGTCAAAATTGCTTTCAAATTGGCAATTTTACAGCTTTTTGAAAATTTCTGTGCAAATTTGCCAATTTTTGTGTTACCCTTGTCAGCTTGTGATGTGAAAATGGGACATAGTCTGTATATTTTCTTATTTAAAACCATTATTTGTTAACCCTCTGCCGTTTCTCTTTGAAACATCAAATATAACTCTAGTGAAAAAGATTTAATCTTGACCATATACCCCAAACCAAAATCAAGCAGGATAAGTTATTTTGAACATTTTGAAGACATATAAAGAATACTAAAAGTATTTTGAGATGTTTTCTTTTTCATACATCACATTTTAAGAATATATCAAAATATTTCCAATCTTTAATTGCTCATAACGTGAAAACTACACATACTACTTTCAAACTACACATACTACTTTCAAATTACACATGTTACCTTCAAACTACACGTGCTACTTTCAAAATCCAAAGACAGTTCAAACTCATAATTTACAGATTTAATGCTGTTTTTGGTCAGGTGTTCAAGCACAAAACTTTTGTAACTATCTTTATACCTTTAAAAGTTAACAAATCATTAGTAATTGTATAATTCATGTAAGCTAATCAAATTTCAGTATTATTTGTTTCAAATTTGTTCTAAATGAAAGCAGTTAAAAGAAGTTGAGATATCAAGACAAGTGTAAATTTGAGCTAACAGTATAGTTTGCCAATGCTTTCTAAATTCTTAAAGCAACGAATACAGGGTGGTCTGATTGTTTCTTTTGTTGGTTTTAAAAAGTTGAAATTGAATTATCATATTTAATGCTTTGTTGCATGATATAAAAACAATGAAAATATTTTCATTCTCGGCGTTAATACTGAGTACATGTATACAAATAACCGCCAGAGAAAATGAGCACAGGTTACAAAATTTCAAAATCTTCTATCTACAGTAAAATAAATTGGCATCTTTGATTTAAATACATGTGGTTTATTTCATATAATGATGTAAAGCATTCCTATGAATTGCTTGCCAACGTTTGAAGCATTCTGAAGTTACCAAGTGTTTCAGAGTACACTCTGCTTCTGGAAGCAGAATTTTATGTATTGAAAGGGCCGTCATCCCTTCTTTGTTAAACCTTCATACATGTATTCTAACTAAATGCCAAATCATCACAGTATGTTTTTCATAGTTGATTCAAATTTATAGCTTAAAACTTGTACGGATGACTCTGTTATTATTTATGCAAGTTTCAGGAAGATACCAAAAATCTTCTATTTTGCGAATGTTCTTTTATCAGTCGATGACGAGCTTCATAATAGGTATTGAGAAGGCTGTATTAGGATTTAGGAAGATGTTATGCATATTCACGGAGGGTCTTTTCCTCTTGGTTTTGATCAAGTTCGATTTTTAAAGGTAAACTGTATGTTCCCCTTTTAGCAAACATAACAATAATAAAGTTCTAAACTGTACAAGGTTTGTATATTAATTTTGAATGTATGCCCAAATTTGATAACCAGATCAGGTAAAGTTTTCTTCAAAATCAAGTAATTAAATTGATTTTGACATTTTCCAGTTGTTATTTTTGTTAATACAATTTCTTGCTTTGATTTGATTACCTAACAGGTCTCTTTTACGACATTTGATGTATGTATTGAACAGAATACAACAATGCTGAGCGGAATATTCCTGTAAATTTTCATGTATATCCTAATATCATAGAGGACTATTAAAGAACAAAAGTGGTGAAGAAACTACATTGATATTTTACTCTGTTTAGTAGTTACTGTAATTCAAAGAATTTCACCAGTGTACTGAGAAGTTACCAGTGCAGTATACTGGACAGTGTGAAGACATACTTACAGATCCAAGACATTTGTGATGTCTTTATTTGAAAATTCATTATTACCAAGATGAGGTATGACATGTACTTTAAAGGAACATGCTTCTGCGCATCTATAGATGGACCAAATATTCTTAATAAGAGAACTTTTGATTTTATTTATTCCAAAGAATACATCAGAAATTGTCTAGATGTGCAATTATGACAGCATAGTTTGATGTAAGTGTTACTGTTCAACACATTGGTGAAATGCAGTAACTCCTAATAATTAAACATGTGGTTTTCCACAAATTTCTTTCTTTAGTATTCCTCTATCATATAAATAAACATGGAAATTTGAAGAATTATTCCTTTTACCACACCAGATAAAGTAAAAAGAGCATTTAAGCAAAATAAAATGTTTGTAGAAAGACATACAAATATTCAGTTTTTACTTTTGTAGTATATGCTACAGGTTTCACCATTTTTTTAAACAATTTGTAAAAACCTTCAAAATGGTGTAAACTTTACCCCACTTCCTTCGTTGCAACTTTGTTGCCACCAGAAAGGTGTAACCCCTGTTTCCTCCTAAAACGGATAAAACATTTTCTTGATTTTATGGACATTCTGAATCCTCCCTTAAATGGTGTAACCAATCTATTCCCTTGAAAATGAGAAAAAATTAACACACTATGAGTGGAAAACTAATCCCACGTTGAGAGGAAAGGTAATCCCACTTTGAGAGGAAAGATAACCCCACTTTGAGAAGAAAGATAAACCCACTTTGAGAGGAAAGATAACCCCACTTTGAGAAGAAAGATAAACCCACTTTGAGAGGAAAGATAACCCCACTTTGAGAGGAAATGTTACACCATTGTGTGAGGAACGATAGTCTTATTTTCGAGAGGAAGATAAATCCACTTTGAGAGGAAAGATTACCCCACTCTAAGAGGAAAGATAACCCCACTTTGAGGGGAAAGATAATCCCGCTGTTAGAGGAAATGTTACACTATTATGTGAGGAACGATAGTCTTACTTTGAGAAAAGATAAACCCACTTTGAGAGGAAAGATAACCCAACTTTGAGAAGAAAGATAATCCCACTTTTAGGGGAAAGATAATCCCACTTTGAGAGAAAATATAACCCCACTTTGAGAGGAAAGATAATCCCACTGTAAGAGGAAAGATAACCCAACTTTGAGGAGAAAGATAATCCCGCTGTTAGAAGAAATTACACCATTATGTGAGGAACGATAGTCTCACTTTGAGAGGAAAGATAATCCCACTTTAAAAGGAAAGATAATCCCACTTTTAGAGGAAAGATAACCCCACTTTGAGAAAAATAAGTTACACCAAAAAGTGATGGCAGCCTGGTTGCACCCACTTTTTGGGGTAACGTACCTTATTTTTTTAAAGTGACGGCCCTAATGTTTTTTACAGTGATGGCCCTCGCCCCTCCCCTGCCCACGCCAATGTCAATTAATAGGAATGATTTGTTTCATTTTTTTCTTTGGTGTTTAATACAGTATATGTACGTCCAATCGGAAAATGGTCTGTGGGCAAACCTTCAGTAGGTTGTGTTAGTGGCAATCATTTCTCATACAATTATTGTTTTGCAATTTTATGAAAAAGCACTAAAAAAACAGTGTCAACTGTTTACGTTGAATTTCCGGTGTCTATTATTTAGTAATTGAAGCATAACGCAAAATTTGTTTGCATTTCTATGCCTGTTTTTTTAAATGTCATGTTTGGATTTTTTCACGGCTTTTTGGTTTTGTTCATACAAAATATTCGTGTCTAAATCAAATTTTCAGTTTTAGTTTGCTTCAAAAATCAAACTTACACACAAAACGGACCTAATATCGAATGGCCCTCAAATCGAATGCCAGAATGACCAGTTCCCGTGGTTATAATAGCTTGAACAGCTCAAGACACTTTACAAACTACTTCATTTCATCTAAGATGATGGATAAAGAGCTGGTGAAAAGTCAAAAAGAGGAATGCTACCATGACAGATTAATTCCCTAATCCTTTTCAAAATGAATTATGAATTGGAATATAAGATTAATTATTTTAAACTTGTTATACCCATAACTCAAAACAATTTTAGAAAAATAAATTGATGAGCTTTTAAAACCATTTGCTATCCATAGATCCGCCCCTTTTGAATAACAATACACATGAATTCTTCGTCAAAAACATACCATTTTATATTCATCCTCTATTTATTTTGTAATCGACACAAAGCCTTTACCACACAAAGTTTTGAAAGTTAAGCTTCCCCTTGTGGGCTTTGTAAGCTTACATCTCCTTTAAGCCTTTTTTACTTGCAAATTTTAGCCCATAAGAAAATTACATTTTATGATTTATAAGATAAATAAAAACTGTTTTGGATAGTCCCACAAAAATGACTGATACAAAGTCAGTTGTAAATTACTAACCAGATGGAACATTCCATGAGAAACACATTTGTTTGAATTATGAAGTGATCTAATTATTTATGGAAATAGGATTATCTATTTTACGATTATCTGAGTCTTAAACAAACAAAAAATGAAATAAACATAATAAATGGACAAAATGACAAAATAAAATGTTTTTCTTGTCTGCTCTGATGAAATACATTTGGAAAACTTTTTTTTTTTTATTATGGTTTTAAGCCTATAAATACATTGTTTCCAAAAAACTTATTCAATCATAGAATACAGTAAAACATCTCCGTTATACCATATGAAGCAAAATATATCAAAGACTTGGTTGGTAGAATTTTTGAATAAATTTATCATAGTGACTCCAATTCTCAAATGGAATTGCAGAGTAATGAAAACACTAAGTTGACCAGCAGAACTGCCAGACTGCATGAATGAAGTTGATTAATGCGCGCAAGAAGACGGTTTTCATTTTCATGTATGTAATAGTTGGCCCACTAGTAGAGACAACAGATTGGCGTAAATCACGCTGATAACTTTTTCCGTTTAGGAGCTTTTACATTTTAAAGATTTTGCCAGTGTGTTGAAAAATCATCTCATAGTGTGCAGTGCGATATCATAAAGGCAAACTCAAGACAATTTTGTGTGTTTTTCTTTGAAAATCAATTTGCTCTTTCTAAATTATTGGAAGCTTTTTGTGTTTAGTAAGTGAAATGGGGCATAAGATACAATTTCTAAGAACATGCTTCGCTCATGAATCTTACACTGACAGAATAATTGCTGGTCTTTTTAAACAGGACAGTGTACTGCGTGTTATATATCACGATCACAATTTAATATATTCATTCATTTTATTTATTTGATCTTTCTTTTGACAAGTAAAGTAAATTATAACATATATTTGATAGTGCCCACAATGTCAATAGTAATGGCGCATGAGTGGAAAATTCCCTCAAAAAACAGTCTTACACAAAAGTAAAAAGTACAATTTTAAAACTACTTCAAAATACAGCTTACTTAAAATACAGTTTTTCATCAAGAACTTTATCGTATAAAACACACAAAATGTGTTTTCCATTATTTGTGACTCTATGATTAATTATGATTTTTTTTTTTATGGGTAAATGTTGTATTTTGACCAATTTCAACGTAGATTATTAAAGGGTTCTCCCAATACTTTCCTATCCTATATGTCACCGGTATAATTTTTTCAAATTTACCACATGTTTATATTATTAAAACATTATAACACAAAATTTTATAGAAACGTTTAATATTTTCTGGGATGACATTACAAGTTACGCTAACTTATTGTTCTTCAATCTTCCAGCAACGTTATTTACATGAGAGTTTTTGAACATGACCAGGAAGTATGGGAATTCTTGAACATAACCAGGAAATATAGGAGTCCTTCCATATGACCAAGGAGTGTGGGAGTCCTTGAAAATGACCAGGAAGTATGGGAGTTCTTAAACATGACCAGGAAGTATGGGAGTTCTTAAACATGACCAGGAAGTATGGAAGTCCTTGAACACAACCAGGAAGTATGGAAGTCCTTGAACATGCATGACCAGGATGTATGGGAGTCCTTGAATATGCCTAGGAATCATGAGAGTCCTTGAACACGACCAGGAAGTATGGGAGTTCTCGAACATGACCAGGAAGTATGGAAGTCCTTGAATATAATCAGGAAGTATGGAAGTCCTTGAACATAACCAGGAAGTATGGGATTCCTTGAACATGCATGACCAGGATGTATGAGAGTCCTTGAATATGCCTAGGAATCATGAGAGTCCTTGAACACGACCAGGAAGTATGGGAGTTCTCGAACATGACCAGGAAATATGGAAGTCCTTGAATATAATCAGGAAGTATGGAAGTCCTTGAACATAACCAGGAAGTATGGGATTCCTTGAACATGCATGACCAGGATGTGTGAGAGTCCTTGAACATGCCTAGTAATCATGAGAGTCCTTGAACACGACCAGGAAGTAGGGGAGTCCTTGAACATGACCAGAAAGTAGAGGAGTTCTCGAACATGACCAGGAAGTATGGAAGTCCTTGAACATAACCAGGAAGTATGGGATTCCTTGAACATGCATGACCAGGATGTGTGAGAGTCCTTGAACATGCCTAGTAATCATGAGAGTCCTTGAACATGACCAGGAAGTAGGGGAGTCCTTGAACATGACCAGAAAGTAGAGGAGTTCTCGAACATGACCAGGAAGTATGGAAGTCCTTGAACATAACCAGGAAGTATGGGATTCCTTGAACATGCATGACCAGGATGTATGAGGGTCCTTGAACATGCCTAGGAATCATGAGAGTCCTTGAACATGATCAGAAAGTAGGGGTCCTTGAACATGACCAGGAAGGTATGAACCTCCATCAAACCCTCAATCAAAATTTAGCAGAAGAAAACAGAAAGGTTCATTTTCAGTGACTGAAATTCAGGACTGAATTGGAAAGAATTACAGTACAAAAGTTGTGCTTTCCTCTCTTTCATACAAAATATCACAGCTCTTTAATACTATACCAAAACATGTTAGTCATAACTCGATAATTTAATACGATTTATATTTAAACATTTAAAGCTCTTTCTGGTACATATAGAATATTGATTTTTTGATATACCTTTAAACCATATGTTAGAAAACTCTCCTACAGGATAATTGTCAGTTTTCAACTCGCCTTTTTATGAAAACTAATTTCCAGAAAACTAGCTTCTACTTCACCGCCATATTCCTACGCAATGATACTTCACATGTAATCCCACGGGTGTATCCACGGGGTCGACCGGGTCGCTGACTCCCCTTCCTCCCCAATGGTTTCCAAAGGGTATAAAGTCCATACATTTTGTTTATTTTGCTAAAAGGCAATGATCTGTTTATTTTGCTCTTTAGTAAAATTTAGCCGCCGAAGAGTTGAAAGACCACTATTTTGACACAATTTTGGAAAACAAAATTTCGTCATCATGTTTCGTCAAGTCGTTGCTATTTGTCCATGCATAGATCGTTAAATGTCTAACCTTAACGTCATATTCATCCGAAGGTTGCCATAGAACGCTTGTTTCAAAGTTTGGAAAGTAATTATAAAAGAAAATACATGCATTTTCTCTTTGTGATGTTATAAATGTACATACAAATTTGCATTATTTATTTTGATGTCTTGAAAATCAAACTCCCGTATACGGTGGTCAATTTAAACTGATTATGATGAAAAGTTTCGCTATTTTCATAGCTTACAGTATTTTGTTGTGCCTTTCCATATATTGTTAAAGGTATATGAACAGGTAACAATAACAGGAGCTTAAATGGTTTAAAATGTACTAAAAACCATGCAAACAGAAGAAGAAAAAATCCCATAGAAGCCTGTTCAAAACGGGACTATTTTACACAACATTTTAAAACTTAGATACCCGATAAGCATAAACAAGGCGCTGTGTAGTAACCTCAGACAGTCAGAATGGGACACCCAAAATATTGTGTATCTTAACTCATTGTTTGTCCTTTCTCCAATGGGAGAATTTGGAAATAATGAAGCGGAAATTGGATATTGTTATAGTTTTGACCCAAATTTAACATAAATTTGGAACCGAAATTTGAAAACTATTGATAGGAATAAGTTTATCAAGATTATAACTTCTTTACATAGTCATATAAGTCCTGGTCATGATGAGATTCCATCAAAGGTTTTTACGGGGATGTCTCATGAAATTTCCGAAATTCTTGCATATATTTTGATATCTTGATTGGCGGTGGTATTTTAGCCAATTGCATGAAAATATCAAAAATTGTTCCTATTTTAAAAACACATCAATTCTATATGTAAAGAAAATGCAATTGCAGTTCGTATTATTGGTAAACTTAAGCATTTTTATCCACTAATGTACTTCTTATATAATTTTGTAATCTTAGCAGTTGTTTTATTGTAATGTAGTTTGGTGTAATGGTAATACTGTCTATATTAAGGTATCAAGTGTCCTCCAAAAGAAAGCAGTTTGTGCTATCTGTAACACTCACTACTTAGAACATACTCCCTCCATTATTCGCTAAATTGATAATATACCGGAGTTATGTATTATTTTTTTGTATTACTTTATATCAATACAAACAATGAGAAATAGTATCCGGCCAGAAATTTAGGAAAAACAATTTGGTTTTGTTGTAGATAAAGGCACTAGAAATGCAATATTTACATAGTATGATTATAATTATATTTCCAATGATCATGGAAAGGTGCATAGTAGTACAGAAAGATTCATATTTAAGTGTCATTGATTACTCCAAAGTCTTTGACAAAGTCAAACATGAAGATCTCTTTGAAATACTCAGGAATTTGAACATTGACGGAAAAGACCTAAGAGTTAAACAGCTTCTATTTTCAAAATGGATTTATATTGTCAAAATGGACTGGAATGTAGCATTTACATCACCATTGTACTCCTTTTTTGGTACTTAATAACCTATGTAACAGAATAGCCAACAAAAATTTTGTTAGCTATTCTGGTACAGAGCTACCAAAACAGGGGTGTAATGGTAATGTGAAGGCTTTATTGCAGTTCATTTTGACAGTAGAAATCCATTTTGAAAATAAAAGCTGTTGTTATAAGAAACCTATCCTGGGACCAGGAAGCAGCAGTAAGAATTGAAGGAGATTACAGTGAATCTAATGCAATCCGAAGAGGAGTCAGGCAGGGGTGTGTTTTGTCACCAGATCTTTTCAAAATTTACAGTTAAACAATAGTTCGTAACATGGAGTCTTGAGGGGCTGAAAGTTGAAGGTTATAATATGAATAACCTACGCTGTGCAGATGACATGGTACTTATAGCAGAGTCAGAAGAAAAACCGCAGTCTCTTCTGGATAAAGTTGTCGAGGAAAGTGAAAAGTGAGGGCTTTTTCTAAAGTACTTGGGCTACACACTAACATCAGATAGTCGGTGCAGTAACGAAGTTAGAAAACGCATTGCAATTGCCAACGACAGTATTTACAAAAAGGAATCCAATTCTGAAAATTAGAATTATTAGAATGGACACGAAAGGCCGTGTCTTGAAGTCATATGTATGGTATACTCTTCTCTATGGCTGTGAATGCTGGACAATGACCAGATTCAACCTTTAAACATCTAAATTGACGCTATATTTCGTATTTCCACGTTAATTCATTTCGAAGCTCAGAAATATCAGGAGCAGCATTCCAACAATAAAATTCCTCCCCCTATAACGACAAAACGAGGAGAGTTTTTATTTGAATAAAATCAATATGTGTTGTCCTTGGAGTTTTAGGCACAAAGAAATTTGTAAAGTGTATTTCCTGTATATTCATAAGTAATCAATATATAATTTCACTGAGTTATATTCAAAGAAGCATGAGTTTATGTGTATGCTTATTTCGTAATTGCTATTGCCTACCATTATCTTTGGAAAATACTTTTGGCACTACACGTTTGCTTTACGTAAGTATGCTCGATGGTGCATAACTCCTGACCTCTAGCACAAAGAGTCCTTACGCGTATATTGCACATGAATGGAAATGTCGGTAACCACAGGATTGTTTATCGAAATATTGTCAAGGGGTGCAGGTTACACTAATGGGTCGGCAAGATTTTAAAAATTGATATTGATACAAATTAATTGAATTTCAAATATTCAATATTAAAGATTATAAAGTTACGCATGTACTGCACGAACTTATCAAATGAATTGTTCATATTATATAAAGAAAAGGTCTAATTCTTAACAAAAAATATGTCTGGGGGACGACCATGACAAAACAGCTTTTTCTCACTTTCTATTTGTTCATTTGGATCTTTTAGTTGATCCAGAAACGTGAGAAAATGATTCGGATTAACAAAAACGTTTGATAACGAGTCATAAAAAGACGAATAAATGAGAATAATATTGAATACAAATTAATAAAAACGAGCATCGTTAACATGCATGATGGAATGCATGACTACCGCATATGGTAACACGGATTCATAAGTAATTTCACATTTTATAACTTATTCCACATTTTTTTGTTAATTCAAATTAATCTCATTTTAGAAGAAATTCAGTGTTATTCTCTTATCAAAAAGTCTACTAGTACCCTCAATTTGGACGTTTTGAAAAATTATAAACCCGTCTCTAATCTTCCCACCCTTGGCAAGATCCTTGAATATCCAGCAGTTTAATGAATATCTTCATTCAAAACATCTTACTGAAGATTTTCAATCTGCCTACAAACCGGCACATAGTACTGAAACTGCGTTATTGCGTGTTAAGAACGATATATTAAATGAGTTAGATTCGGGTAGAGTTGTTTTACTTGTACTTCTAGATATGTCTGCAGCCTTCGAAACTATAGACCACACTATGCTTATAAATAGGCTTCAGTGTGAGTATGGTATCGGAGGTTGTGTTTTAAATTGTTTTAGATCTTATCTTAGTGATCGCAAGAGTTCAGTTTGTATCTCTGGTAGTTATTCTACTGCCCATCCTCTGGAATATGGTGTTACCCAAGAATCTGTTGTAGGTCCTTCGATCTCCAATGCCTTTTCGCAGCCTGTTACCCGCATTATCAAACTCTTTAATGTTGCTTACCATGATGGCACTCAGCTATATGTTAGCTTCGATCCTAAAAAGCCGGGTGATCTAGTGATAGGGAAGCTGCCCAAGCTCGCTTTTCAAATTGCATTGCGGCGGTTAAAGGCTGGATGCTTTATAACAAACTTAAATTTAATGACACCAAAACTGAATTTTTGCTCATTTCATCCAAAAATCAAATGCATACCATCCAGTCCATTGATTTAAAGATCGGTGGGTTTGTAATTGTTCCTTTACCATCCAGTAAAAATTCAGGTATCATGTTTAAACCTTGTATGAATATGAATTCCCAGATCTCCACAATATGTCGTACTGTTAATTTTCATTTGCGCAATATTTCTAGAATCCGGCGGTACATTAATCAAAATACTTGTGCTCATGCAGTGCGATCTTTTGTCCTTCTTCGGCTGGATTATGGCAACTTCCTGCTTGGTGGCATATCACGTGAAAAACTTCAACGCTTGCAAAGACTTCAAAATCGTGCAACGCCTGTGATTTTTTGTGTTGACAGACGTGCAAGCGCTTACCCCCTCTTGCGTGTTCTTCATTGGTTGCCAATCCAGCAAGAATCGCTTTCAAGATCATACTGCTTGTGTACGACTGCATTAAAAAATGCGCCTTCATACCTTCGAGATTTTCTGCATATTCATGAGCCTGGACGCGTTGGTCTAAGATCCAACAAGGATGTCACTCGCCTTGTGGTGCAAAGAACTAATCGTGTCAGTGGGGACTGCGCCTTCTCTGTCCTGGGACCACGTTTGTGGAATAATCTACCTATTGCAATTAGTCAGGCTCAAATTGTTTATACTTTTAAGAAAGCCCTTAAGACTCATCTTTTTCCTACTGATTAAGTTTTATGCTGTCTATAATATTTAATTTCTTGTTTTATTAATCTAGTTTTTTTATTATTACTAATTTCTTTTATGCTTGTATATTGTCCTGCATTTTTTAATTTTTTGATATTGTACATTAAGAGTTAGTCTATGTATTATCAAATTTATTGTAAAGCGCCGCGATCCACGGGAGAAGCGCTATTTAAATAAGTGCAATAATGATGATAATTCATATTTTCGAATCAACTTACAAAGATGGGTTATTGTCGGCGGTCTGAAATGAAAATGGTTCTTAGATATATACGTTTGGATACAAAGTGTCAGAAAGAACTAGTTGTCATGGTCAACCCCAACTTAACTCCCTTTATTTTTGATATAACTACATCATAAAAATTAATTCGATAAGGTCATCATTATACTTTGTGTATTTTCTGGAATTTCAATAAATGAATTCAAAACGGTTTTACTATTTTTATCCGTTTGTCTTATTTGTATCTGATGGAAAGGTCAATGCCACGACATAACCATGCTATCCAGGTAGCACAACTACGTTAGTATTCGTTGGCAATGTAGGTAACGTGTTGAGTTGGTACGCTAACGCTGGCCCAATTCTGGTCCAATGTGCTGTAACCACCAGATGGCAATCCACGTTGGTGTAACGGTTGGATGTTCATCGAACTCAACCTTTATCCAACGTTTTTCAATGGTTGGGCCCCTACATAAATTTTGAATATTTGTCATCGATGGCTCAACATAATTGTGCTATCAGTGGATAGAGTCTGCTAGTTGAAGTAAATCTTAAAATGGATCAACGGACTATGTGGTTGGTTCATTTAACCTTCTGTAAATCTCTGACAAACGATTGAAAATGAAGTACAAACAAGCATTACACGTGACCTTTTTTTAAATATTACTCTTTCCTCATTTCTTAACGTGTATAGAAAGCGTTAACTAGATTGTTTTAAAATTCAATAATGCATTACTATTTTCAGTTCCAAACTGGCCATCTTACAGTTTCTTTGAATTTAAAGTGTCAATAGGTAGATAGAACCTATGAAGTCATTATTTTGCTAGTTTTGTGACAAGAAATCAGGGTATTTCTTTTGATAGATGTTATTTGTTTATACTACATTGTAGGGTGCCTTAATTTCAGACCAGAATTATTTTGAGTCTTTACCATACGGCCTAACAAATTCCAGCAAAAATATATTTTACCCATCATTTTAGAAATGACGAATCAGTCATACATCACAAATTTTTCACAAACTTGAAGAGCTATAACTCGTCTACAGAGTAGGGATACTAACATTCCCTTACCTGCTCACAAGTGAAGTGGCTAGGCGATCAAAAAGAGAGGGAAGCTCAATTTTTAAGGATTAGTTAAGTCAGACGAGTCATGGATAGACGTATAACAGCTGGAAATATTGCATAACAAAGGAGAGATTTTCCACGAAATATAGAATCCATCCATCTGATTTCAGTTCCTTGATGCTGAATTCAAGTCCGAGTCTGGCAAAAATGCACCTTAGCTGAAGGCACTGATGTACACTACTTTCGTCACTAATATACTCAAACTGAGGAAAACAATGACGCAGATGTATGCAAATTATTGATCGGCCTACTTTCCCTCACCGTGACAGCCTGTGATAACACTAGACTCCATAATTCGGTCATCTTACTTAAGACGAGCAAGTGTTATCGAAAATCATTTAACAGTACGGGAGCAGCCCAAAAAACTGGGTACTATAAAATACCCAAAAAATTGGGTACTTTTATGTATTACGTCATCACATGACCCTACACATTTGACTAGCCCACACTAAACATATGGGGTTTCTCATTTTCCGCTCCGGATTGTCCAAAATTTAAATGGATAACCTGAAATTTTGGAGACGGATATTAGATAGATATTTATAACTTTTTGCCGCTGCTTTTTGATATTCACGGTCGAATTTTTGATAAAATCAATAAAACAGATTATGGGCAGTCTGTTTTGTTCATTTTCTCAAAAAGTTGACGATAAATTTCAAAAAGCAACGGCAAAAAGTTTTTAACATCTATTTACTATCCGTCTCCAGAATTTCAGGATATCCAGTGAAAGCTTTGACAATCCGGAGCGGAAAATGAGAAACCCCATATGTTTAGTGTGGACTAGTCAAATGTGTAGGCTCATGCGATGACGTAATACATCAAAGTACCCCCATTTTGGGGTATTTCAAAGTACCCAGTTTTTCGGGTTGCTCCCGTACTGTTTAAGGTAAATGGAATCTAAATTCAATTACCTGATCAACTTCCGGAACTCAATTATGCATGATCACAGTTAGGTTTAAAGGCTGTTTTCATGATACAAAGATGTGAAAGAACTTAGTTCCATTCTCTAATTATGTTTAAAAGGTAGAAATAGAGTTCTTTTGGGTAGCAACCCTGTATTGACTATCTGGACAAGCACGGTCATAAGGCTAACTAACTATCAAGCAAAAGTATGGAAACTCTTCGTCAAAACATGTCCAATATACAATTTCTTCTCATGTCAATTATAGCATAGACGTAAGTGCTCCATGGCGCTGCCCTTTCATATTGCACCTATGAAATTGAATATACACGGTGGGAATATACACGGTGGGAGAATCCATACATATAGCATGCATAGATTATATTTTAAAGTGCACCGACTTTTGTATATGTACCTGAGACGAGATATGTAAAGCAGGCAACCAGCACATCAGAGAGCATATTGACATTGAAGATGTAATTGATTGTTATGAATCTGGTCCATAAATTTCAAGATAAATTTATTGTTGTTCATTTCATTTATTTAATCGCTTCAAAAAATCAGACAAATGTAGATTCTCTGACCTCTCAGATAACAGTAAATCTTTTTTGTTTGTAATGATCCTTCCGTGAGTGAGACGGAAATATCATATTTGGTTAACAACACTAAGTTGGCCTGACTTTGGATTCATGAAGTGAATGAACCTCAGGTTTTAAGCCTTCCCCCCCCCCCTCCCCCATCCTCCTTTCGAAAGGTGATCATCAGAGAATCAGATAGGGTTGACGAGCCATACCATTAAGACTGCCAATGAACATCCCAATCCGATGGACCATGAGCTTCACTTAAGCATTGACCACATTTCTCAAAGGCTGATTCGGAAGATGGTGGATGGATGCCATGACCAGCCAAGAGCTGCACTTGATGTCAACGTGTATCGTTTTGCATATCTGTGTTATTAGACTCAAACCTGAAACACCCAGCATCTCACATAGGTGCTAATACTATTCCCTGGCTCACAGTATTTTGCCTTATGGACCATAGTCAAATTGACAGTTTTCCTTGACCCCCTATACAACCAAGCAGATATAAAGATTTGGGGAAGGGGAGGGGGAGGGGGGGGGGGGGCTTTACTTCAGACAACATTTTATGGTGGAGGGGGGGCTTTACTTTGGGCAACATTTTATGGCGGTAGATAATTTCAAATTTGTTTTTTCATGCAGTTTCCCATTTTGTAGTATCTCTTTATTTGATCACATTTTTTGCCATAATTTATCTAAATACGACTAGTGTTACACAATCATTGTTATAATTATTTGTGTGCGTGTGTGTGTGTGAGGAAGGGAGGGGGGAGTGTTCGTTTATGTGGTTTGTGTTCTGGAGGCCACACGTGTATAAGTTACTCTAACTTCCTGTGTGGCGCTCCAAAGCTACTTTTGTATTTAATGAATGTATATATCAATATCTACGGTATTTCATTGTATGTATCATTTTGTACACCTGCATATATCTGTACTTGAATAAATCTATAAATAGCTGTATATATCTGTACTTGAATAAATGTTTGAAACAATCAATGTAGACGGACTATAGCGTGTTAAAAATCTATATTAGTGGTGATTGCACTGATCCTGCAGTCGCATGTCAGAGATTTTTTTAACAACAGTTGAGATTTTAAAAATAAATACTTGGAGAAATGACAGTAAGATATGACGTTGATACATGTAGGGTCCAGGGCGTAGCCCTGGTAGGGATATAGTTGCGTGCTCTTGATATGTTGATGCCTCAAAATGGCTTAAATGATGGAAAGTTTTAAATGTTTAGAAATACGTGCAGACATACTTTCAACGATTCAATTGATGAAAAATGAAGATTCAAATCAAAATCCGCAAGTTAAGGGGAAATTGAATTTTCAATGAAGGCTTTCAACCAACCTTAACAATACATGGATACATTGCTAGTCAAATAAATATCTTAATGCAGGGTATACTGTAATTATCAAAATTGTATAATTCGTTTCAATTGTTAACTTAGCAGGAAAGCCTCGGGCGATGTGGTATATCCTTTGTAATCGATTACGCTATGTCTGTTGAAGCGTAACACAACGTATGTTTGCATTTCTGCCATGTTTGTTTTTTGAACTATCCTATTTTCACTTTTTTTCCCCACTGTTTTTGTATACATACCATTCGTTGTCGAGTTCGAACTTCAGAATGGAAGTTCAACAATGGAAACACAAAGCTTAAAATTATTGTATTTCAAAATCAGACAAGTTATAATAAAGGGTCGGGAATTATTAGAAAAAAATATTTACTAAGCGCTATTCATAAAAGTACGACAGTCTTTTGTGCTTTATAATCTAATCACGTATAACGTACATTGCAAGACTGATGGAGTCACTGCGAAAATGATCGTACGATTAATATCTAATGATTTCCATAATAGCGTCAGAGAGTAAATAGTACAGAGAAGTTAGTGCAAGCCTCTTTCACATTTTCCAAGAATCTATGATCTTCACATTTGTCAACGCCAACAGCCCCTTATTGGATTTTCAGTTAATAGGACCCAAAAGCATGGGCCCAAAGATCAAAGCGGCTCTAGGTTTCTTTAATAGAATGCGCTCGAATGGTATCCTTCTCGCTATTCAAACAAAGCATATAGTTGCATTTTGACTTCATTAGAATTAAATTTCCTTTTTTGTTTTTAAATCCTCTTTCAACATAACATAACAGGGAACGTTCACTTCTATTTCGCTTTGAATACCAACTTACAAACAAAAGGCCCGCACTTTGACCAGAGGTCACCTCCCTGGATTGACCGGCCCTTCAGGCGATCGCCCGAATGACCACTTCGTCCCTGGTCATAATAACTTTAAAATTTCAAGAAACTATACAAACTACTCTTTCATCTAAGCTGATCGAAAAAAGCTGGGCAAAATACGGCAGTCGTCAATCGAACATGAAACTAATGCATAGACTTCCTGTGGCACTCCTTCAATTATCAAATTCTCCAATTAACTCAAAAGCTTTTTCAGAGAAATATTTTTAGGAGCTTTTACAAGTAGATGGTGTCCATACAACAATCATCAAATGGCACCATATGTATAAGAACAACAATGAGGTCTTCGTCAAAAAAAACATGACATGGTGAATTCATTTTTTAATCATTTTGTACTCGAAACAAAGCCTTTCGCACAAAGACATATTGAAATATATGGATGGCTGTATAAACGTGTACACGCACTACAAGTTTGATCAAGACAAAACATACTATGACGTCAGTCAGCTTTTCAAGTGATATATACAGCTCTGGACTTTAAGGTGGATAAATGCCCTTCGTCCAGTATTCGTCCAGGTATATACAATAAATATCAGTTCCCGAAATTGTGGTTTAAAAACGCAAAATGAGGAAATGTGTAATTCACAGCATGACACAAGATAATCTGGATAGGAAGGATTATGAAAGTCTTGACTTTGTGACGTAGACATTTGAAACGCAAAATTGTTATAGCCAAGTTGTTTTCACTAAGCTCACTTAAGCAGTCTGAGTTACGGCCATCGTGTAAGAAGCCTTGAAAAAGTCGTCCCCTGAAAGTTCCTACGGAATTAACGCTGTATATAAGACTCCTAATACAAAATGATACATAAAATATGGACAAATGGATGTCTGCTTATAAGATTTTGTACTGGTTTAGTGCCCTACCTACCTACTACCTATCTAACTACTTACCTACCATAACACTATTAAAATATCAATTGTTTCATATCTTTGCATGTTACAAATGTATTAATTATGAACTTATGAATTGAGCTAGCTACTGGATAATCGGATTCGGCGCTTTATGACGTGTCTGACTATACTCAACACTCCCGAAAGGAACAGCGTTTGTCCCTCCCCTTTCGTGGAAAGAAAATATCAACATTTGATATAAGCAGCCCAAAATACATATATTTACCAGTAAAGACGCAAAACATGGTAGAAACCTAGAACTGACAGGCGATAAACAGTTATTTTCATCAAGCTTATTTCTGTCGTTTTAAAGCATATTGCGCAATGATTACGTATCCTGATGAGCTTTAATCGACAGAAAACTACCAATTTTTGGTTTGTTAAACCTTAAAAGTGTAAATTCTTATATTCTATGCAACTTAAAATGAAATGAAGTCAATAATTTTCCAATCTCAATTGAAAAAAAGTCTGAAATCACTGGCAATTTGGTCATTTTGGTCGAAGAAATTCCAGGATCGAGGTGTTTAAGTCAATGCCGCTCCCCCTTTGTGGAAAGAAAATATCACCATTTGAATATATTTAATATAACCAGCCCAAAATACATATATCTACCAAGAAAGACGCAAAACATGGTAGAAACCTAGAAATGACAAGCGATAAGCAGTCATTTTCATCCAAATTTTGCCGTTTCAAAGCATATTGTGCAATGATTACGTACCCTAATAAGCTTTACCTGACAGAAAACCCCTACTTTTTGGTTTGTTAAACCTTAAAACTCTCATATCCTATGCAACATTAATTTTCCAATCTTAATTGGAAAAGTCTGAAATCTCTGCCAATTTGCTCATCTTGGTCTAAGAAATTTCAGGATCGTGGGTGTTTTTTGTCACTCCCCTCCCCCTTCGTGTAAAGAAAATATAAACAATCTTTTCATCCAACTTATTTTTTGTTGTGTGAATTCTCATATTCTATTCAACTTAGAATAAAATCAAGTCATTAATCTCAATTGGAAAAGTTTGCAATCTTTGTCAGGTTCGGGGGTGTTCCTGTCCCTCTCCTCCTCCTCCATGAGATTAAAATATCAAGATTTGAATGTATTTGATATAACCATCTTAAACACATCAATCTATCATGTAAGATGTAAACATGGCAGAAACCTAGAAATGACAGGCGATAAGCAGTCGTTTTTTCTGTCTCAAAGTATATCGCGCACTGTATGCGTACCCTAATATACAAGCTTTACCTGACAGAAAACCTCCAACCTTTGGTTTGTTAAAATTAGAGGTAAATGCCCATATTCTATCCAATTTAGAATGAATAATGTCTGGATATATCTGTTTTCCTCGAGTACTACGGTGCGTACAGCTTATTTAAAATATTTTTTGACCAAATTCGTGAGATATCTTACATTTCCCCATATAATCCAACCAAATTTGTATAGTATGATATGAATTATTTGCTATTAATTGCCAATAATACTTCAATGATCCAGATTTAGTAAGTTTCAATAGAGTAAAAGGTATACCACAAATGAATCTCCAGGCACTCAATGAATTAATATCAACCTGCACTAAAGTTTATTGACCGTTTGTTTAAACTGTTTTCATAATGAACTTTGTTGACTCCCTACACTCCCAGTTTTGGTCTACTTTGATTTGTTCTATTATATCATACTAAGAAATGAATCAAATTAAATTATCATCAATGTGCACCATGTTTATTGTTTGTTTTTCTTGCTAAAAACGTAACCGTTGTGTTGACCCCATACCAATTTGTTCTATGATAGGCATACTATAGTTGCACATAAAAAATGTAATATTGTCTGCATACTTGGCTGCTTATTATTATTATCCAGACAGTTGGGGATATGGCCTCTAATTCAAAACGTGTGTGTGTGATAGAGGGAAAGAGGGGGGATGGGGGGGGGGGGGGTCCCTTCCGGGAATTACGGCTATGCTGCACACTGATGGTTTCCTAAGAAACTGACTCTTACAGTCTTACAATCAATTCAGGCTCTTTCTGACAGTTTTGTTTTTGAAATACCACACATTGTGCCCCTTAATTCTTATCAGCTGCCCAAAACAATATTTTCACAAACATAAAGAATTATCTGGCAAGGAACATTGAAATAGGCCCAAAACTGCCGTATCCATCGCCAGGATATTTCGTTGAGAGAAAAAAGGAAGGGAGGGGGGGGGGGGGGGGGTTAAGTCAAGAGGAGGAATACGGGGGTAGGAACTAAATGTGTGCTACTTTACGGCATATTGATGAGACCCAGGGGGCGAAAGCACTCTAATTCTACAGATTTCTTGGTTTTGGTGCCGCTTGGCTTTTAATCAATTGATGAAACAGAAGTTCAAAAATAATATTGATAAACATTTTAGATTATAATGTTTAATAAACTCAGATAAGCATTTGGGTTACCATTTATAACAAAAGGTACAATAGAATATATTCCCCAACACTGACAATTAAAAACAATTGATCAAAATCAATCATGAATAGACCAGTTTGAACGAAAAAGCTGGTCACAAAATCTCGAAAGACAAAGAAGGCAAACAAATTTTCTTTTATTAAAATGCAAAAAATTTGAACATGAATTTGAGGATGCATGAATGGTTAGAAAAAAGAACGGAAATTGTTTTAAAAGCGAAGTCATCTGTTAAGTTGTCATGTTGGTTTTCATAACTTTTTCATCTTTCTTTTCCATTCCTGCATCGCGCGGAGCATAATGGGTAAGAGAGAAAGAAAAAAAGGAGAGAGGGGGATGGGGAGGGTGTCACTAAGTAATTTTCATTACTATTACTTGTCCAATTAATTAACAAAATTCCATTGTTTTTCCCCTAAGACCCAATCATGTCAGTATGCACCAAAAGTCGAAATATGATGAAATTAGGCCTGAGTTATAAGTGTGTACACAGTGGCGTAGCAAGAGGTATTTTGGGCCCGGTGCATCATTCAAATGGCCCCAAAGAGAGTCCACATCCACTACAGCCCTACCATGGTTGGGGCCATTTTAAGTGAGCATGCGAAGCGTAATGAGAACCTATGTAATGAAGATTTCGTCCGTCCGGCCGTCCAAAGGTTTTCCTGATTTTTCCTCAGAAATGTTAAAGTTTTTTTAAAAATCCTCAGATAATGTTAAAGTTTCTTCAGAGTTCCTCAGAAAAAACTTAAAGTTTCTTCAGATATTTTTATAGAAGATCAAAATTTCCTTACAAAATGTTATAGATTTTCAGATACACTTAAGACAGGATTGAAGACTAGTTTCCTTAAAAAAAGTCTACAAAACATTTGATATTTTTTAAGAAGAGAACTGTAAAATTATAGATTTTCCAATATCTTTCAGAGATCCTCAAACGTATCTTTCTCGTATCACTGAAGGTTTAAAATCCTTTAAAATATTTGTGCAGCAACAGCTGTATCAGGCATGATTATTAAACTCCGCCTTTATTATTGTGGTTATTTGCATAAAGTTGCTACAGTATATGAACTGACCTGACTTTTTTTTTTAGTATACTCAGAGAGTGTGACAGGATGTGACTGCATATGGACATAGGGAGGGATACCATGTGGAACATGGATGGGTACCATGCGGGACATATGATATAATATATACCATGTGGTATGCATCAAGGGATATATCAGCCATACATATTTGACTCAACCTTTTTTTCTTATTCAAAAGGTCATTTGCATAAAAGTTATATAAACTGACACTTTCATACATAGTATGCTCAATCAGGGACTGTGTTAGCTAGGATGAGACTTATAAGGAGCCTATGGGACGTCGTGTGGGACATGGGGTGGGATGCCATGTGGGGCATGGGGTCGAATACCATGTGGAACAGGGTGTAATGCCATGTAGGATATATGGTGGAATGCCATGCAGGACATAGGGTGGAATACCATGGGATGGGATGTCATGTGGGATATGGGATGGGATGGTATGTCATGTGGGACCTGAGATTTTCATGTGTTACATGGGTGGAATGCCACGAGTAACACAGAGTGTGACATAGGTTGGAATGCCATGTGTGACATAAGGTAGGAGGTTATGTGGGACATAGAGTAGGATGCCATGGGGACATGGGATGTGATGCCATTTGGGGCATAAAGTAGGATATCATTGGGACATTGGAAGGGATACCATGTGGAACATATGGTAGGATCAAATGTGGACATAAGGTGGGATGCAATGTGGGAATGAGGGAGGGATGTTAGGTGGTACATATGGTTGGATTAATGTGGGACATACATGTATGGTGGGATCCATGTGGGACATAGGGTGGGATGCCATGTGGGACATATGGTGGAATGCCATGTGGGACATATGGCAAAATGCCATGTGGGAGATATGGTGGAATGCCATGTGGGACATACTGTATGGTGGAATGCCATGTGGCACTCAGTGTGAGATGCCATTTTTATAATTGGCTGGATCATATGATATGGGTGTCAATTTGCATGGGCATGCGAGACATGATGGTATTTACCTTTCAAGTTGATATTTGAAACTTAAATTACGCTTGAAAATGGCACTTTCAGGCTTTCCTGGTTAAAAATGGGAATTAGTTTAGATTCCTAGTCCTATTTTGATGGGCACGACTTAAGTTCCTTGCTATTATGACGGGCTCCAAGACGGACCCATATATCTGTTTTTGTATTTTCCCCCGTATATTTTGTAATTTTCAGTGGGCCCAACTTATGATTGAAAGGCACATAACTATAACAAAAACAGAAAGAAAGGCCCAATATATTTATCTTTTTTGTGGGCTCAGCATATGAATGAAGGGCTCGTCTTGATAGCAGGAGGGACAGAAAGAAAGGCCAATCCTGGATATGAAAAATCAATCTTAGATATGAAAATTAGGCCTAAAGAGTATGTGTGCTTTGGGCCCTGTTTGGTTCGTGTCTGTGCCTTTTATGCCACTACAAAGTACTCGTCACCGCGCCCCTATTGCTCGGGATCGGTCAGGAACATAGCTTTAGGGGTGTGTTACACCCCCTAAAAAAAAAAATCGTCGGGCAATTCCAATTTCGTCGGGCAAAAACATGACCCAGGATTGAAAATCAATTGTAGGAAATTATGGTTTTTATCTAATTTCTTTTGGAGATAGAATACTTTTGAAAATGTTCTGGATAATATCATAATTGTTAATTGTTTTGTTATCTTCGTGGCCATACTAGACCCCTTCCCCAGTTGGTCGGATACCAATCTTAATCGGGTAGAGATATAGAACGTATCACAGTATAGCTCAGACATGCCTGACTCAGCTAGATATCAGAATTATGTCTTTTCGACCTCCGACACGGCATGATTCTGACAACATTATACCTGGGCAATTAGTCGGGGGTCAGGGATGTAAAATGTTGGATGTTCTGTTTAATTAGAGATACATCTCAATCATTTCCGAATCGTCTGGATATCAGAATGATGTCCTCCCAACTTGGCATAGCATCATGATGCTGACAACATCATACTTGGGCACTTAGCTGCTTAGTCGGGCAAGGATTTAAAATAGGAAGAGATGTAGAATATCGGATGTACATTACTTGTATCAGAGTATATCTCAGTCACGCACGACTTGGCATCATGATGTTGACAACTTCATACTTGGGCACATAGTCAGGCAGAGACTTAAAATGTACGGTTAAATTAGAGAACTTATACATCTCAATCACACCCGAATCGTCTAGATATTAGAAATATCTCCACTCGACTCGGCATGATGCTGATTGGGCTCTGGTTGGGCAACTGCAGAACTGGGAGGTATAAAAGATTCCCGCCCACGTATAAACCTACCTCTAAAATCCAGAGCCCCGATGATGATTAGTCATTTCTGGGCATCAAAAACTAGAAATCATCCTGTTCCCTACAAGACTTGCGCTGACTCCATGAACCCAAAATTATAATGTCCAAATTTTCTCAATTTCCAGGGGTAATTTATCCTCTGCCTGTTTAGAAATGGTGCACCCCCAAAAAAAAAAAAAAAAAAAAAAAAAAAAACTGACAAACCATATGTCATGTACACATGCATAATGCATGCAGCTAGCTAGCTATCTGCGCAGGTACTTTTCGCGATACTATGCCAATGCATTTATTACTCATTGTTTATCTGAACACGACAGATTGAAACGTTAAACTTAAAGCATTTTTAATGAATTACTATCGAGCCTTCTCGATGCCGTTATGCATTACGCCTAGGCCCTAGTCTAGTTGGTGAAGGTCGGCCAACACCGTAGGCATATTAATTAATAATAATTTAACGTTAGCGATGGGTCTAGCCACATTACGTCCGATGATTATTACTGTCGGCCGTTTAATAATGGCTAGGCTAGCCAAATGCGTACGTAGTCGGACATCTGCGGTCCCAGACTGCTTGGATTTGCAATGTAATATTAACTAAGGTAGATCTAGGCCTAGTTATTGAAACCTAGTTTAGGGTTGGGACTCTCGGGTAGTATGGAGAAAGCTGAAGAATTACCAACTTAACATATTCAAATTCATACCTGACCGTTAGGCCTACATTCTTGTAAGACTAAATGCAAGTTAGAACTTGACTAACAACAATTTAGGCTATGACTTGTTCAGATTAGCTGCCCAGATCTAACTTGATTCGCCTGGTAGTTTGTTGTGTATATACTGCTTGATATTCAAACAAAACTTTGTAAATAATTTACGAGGAATACTGGAAACCCATTTTTGTGGAGTTAATATTATTTATGCTAATCATAAGGTGAAGGTAAATAACGACGTAGGCTACACACTAGCTCTATGACACATACTATCATTGTTACAGTTGGGTTCATTTTGTCAGGAAAAGCTATTAACTATTCTTAACAGTTAATCATGTTCAACCTAAAGAATTTGGTATCTTTGCCATGCTTATCTCAAACCTATAAAGCTGTTTGGTGTTGAAGGGGAAAACATTAAACAATTTAATTGTGTGTAGGGTTAAGAAATTAATAATTGTAATTAGTAGAGGAAATACATGTCAATTGGCTCAAACAATTGGTACAGCTTATATGAAATGGCGTGTAAATCCAGGTGTTTAAAACAGATCAACACATATTAATCTGCCATAAACTGCTAAAAAGTATTCCTTTAAATTTCCATGTACATTTATGATAGAGGGATTGGAACTTTTTTGTGGAGGTAACCAATTTACAAAAGAATAAGTAAAAAGCTTTGTCATCACAATTTTGATTTAGATTTACTGCCATAGTCACCTGTATAAATTTACCTTTAACAACTGACAATCAACTTTACACACATTCCTCGCAGTTATCATGTGGGATATCTTCTGTGGATGACCATACTGCCATACGTCATAGGCCATAAGATATACTACCAGACTACAGTATGTTATTATTACACAATATGAGTGTTTAAGAAATAAACAAAAATGTACAGCCTAATACTATAGACCCTTATAGTGATCAAGTGTGGCCTATAGTCAACTGAGCTAAGCCTTGTAAAAGACATGTTGAAGTGTGATTTTTTAGGTCTGTTTAATGCAAATAAAAGCCTGATTTGTCTTGCGGGTTGTGTTTCTTTTTGTTTATGCAGACAAATTTGTATGTATGAAAAGGGTACACTAAAATTACCATTCCATTTCAAACAAATGAGAGCAAAACTAAAGATTGCCAATCAATGAGAAGAGAGGAGATATTACATGCGGCAAAAGTTTCAAGTGAAGCTTTTTTTATCTTCCCAACTTGAAAGCTTGAGAAACATTTGCAAACAAATTAAAGGCAAGTTAAATATGTGATACACATAGAATTTGAAAAAATGCACTCATGGATTGGAAGTAATTAGGCTGCAATGCAACATATAGGTTTATTCCAAAGAATTTACAATTATTTTTGAACTTAAACGTTATGAATTTAAGGCCTGCACTTGTTGGTTAAATGAGCTTGAACAGTAAAATATCAATGAAATTGTAAACTTATAGTTTATTGTATGGAAATAAAAAAAATCAGTGAGCAATTTGATCTATCTCTACCTATCTAACAAGTTGTCAGTTAACTTACTTTTACTTCGTTTTATACACACCTATCTGCCAGCTAGTCAGCCTATTTAGACTTTGCTTGATGGGCGTTTTGTTGATAGGAACATGCCAACTATACAAGTTATTAGACCTATATTGGTCTCATGTCCATCCCACCCTAGCTAACAACTGTAATGCTGCATTTCTAAAATGGCCTTTTTGTTGACGTTTTCTATTTTGTTAATGACTGCTGACATTTATAGTAGGCCATACTGGACAATGTTATATAATGCAGTGAATATTGTTAGTGTACACATAACAAATGTCTCATAGTAAATGCGCGTGTACAGTGGGCATGTGACTAATAACTAACCCCATCCCAATCTACTATACCATGTATAAATGATTAGGAAACCATCTTTCTTGAGACTGGGAAAATGGAGATGATCCCTCAATAACAAAACAACAGAAGTAAACAACAAACTGCAACGAAATAAAAAGTACTATTTTAAGCTTGAATTAAACATGCTGTTACAAATTCTATTTAACAAATTGATGAGGAACTTGAAGGCTTAAAGCTTTCTTACATCAATACCTAATGTTAGGCTACCAAATTGCAAATGGTTTCACACAATGCAGGCCTAAGTACACTAATGTTAAATTACTGTAGCCTGGCTAGCCAACACAATGGCCTATGATTAACCCGGCGATGCTTTTAAAAGCATTCAATCGCTGCATACATGTCTAAATGAAATAAGATTTGATAGGCAACTTATTCTTGTTCCTAAATAAAACTGAATTTATTGTCCATATTTGTCAGCGTTTACGTCGGTCAGTTAAGGTTAAACTAACAGGGTACGTAGAGCGTTAGCTTCAGACTCTTCAATAACAAGGTCTATTAAAATTGTTCAAGACATCTACTAGTTTTGATCATTTATCTTGTATCAGAAAAGTTTCCGTGGTATTTTTCTTAAAATATGCTTAGGCCTAAGTTCTTGTTAGAAATGAACCGTAGTCTTAATTAAAAAAGACAAGCTATGATAAAAACTAATACAAGTGCAATTAATCTTGGTGTCTAAAGAATTTCAAATTTTTATTTTTTAGGTTAAATTTGCAATTTGGCTGATCTTTATTGTGTCCAATTTTCAATGTACCGACATATATGCTGCCCTCTCTTGGAACCAACACTGGTGGAGGACGAACCAAAAAGTATGACGCTCTGATGTATAGGAGTTTCGACTTTCGGCCTATGAAACATAGGCTAAATGACGTCACACTCTCTGGTTTTACCCTGGACGCCGCTCTTAAGCGGTTAAGTTTTAACATGAGAGAGAGACAGACAGACAGACACACAGACAGGCAGAGAGAGAGAGAGAGAGATTGAGAGAGAGAGAGAGAGAGAGAGAGAGAGAGAGAGACAGACAGACAGACAGACAGACAGACAGACAGACAGACAGACAGAGCCAGAGATCATTTCAATTAATGTCCCAAATTTCAGTCAATATAAATAATCTGACTGTCAACTCCGTTTCCATTCAAATAACGTTCATGATGGATTTATATACAATAACACAGAAAAAAATTCATAGGTTTTTCTTTGATGTCACAAAATTGAAATGAAAGTTGCATAAGTTATTACAATAAGGTCTTCAAATTCAAAATGCTGTAAAATGGTGAATTCTTCACCGATTTTGATTACACTTTCTGCAGCTTTCATGATTTATAAAAAAATTTTATACCAGTTAAGTTCATGTTGTTGATATACATGTCCATTGATCTTCTGACATCATTCTTAATCTCAATGTTTTTATTTCATAAACAGGCGTCGCTTTGTTGTTTTGAGATGCTTTTCTGATGCACTCAGCAAATTTTGTTGTCTGTCACCTCCATTAGACAAAGAGAACGACTGTGCACCTCAGGATCAAGTTGGTATGGAATTGCAATTCCAACTTCATCAGCAGCCCAACTCATCGCAAAACCAGTCAACTTCAAACAAAATTGGTGTTCGGGACGTTGGTTTAAAAGAGGATGACTGTGTCTCCGAACTTAATCAGCACGTTGACAATAAACCTGCGGTAGATGAGCTAACGGCTGATGATCTGTGGGAAATACCAAGGGATGTCAATTACCTTTACCGCAATTGGTTGGAACCAGAGGTGGTTGGTGTGGATTCGTTCAATCAGCTTAATTTAGTTTTCTTTTATAGCCATTGCAAAACTTACAATTTTTTCTGGCAAAAGCCATTGATAACAGATGAAAGAAACTTCAACATCTTTTTTATTGGTCCCTTGAATACGTCTCAAGATGATTTCGTAGTGAAAAAGATTTATATGATTTAAGAGAAGAAAATACTGGTAGAATGTAATCTGGCAATCAGTCGAACCTTACCTGCTTACAGACCTTATGAAACCTCACATGTTTTGCGGAAACTAGAGAATGACATTTTCATCAACGACTACTGTTGATAGTTTGAATCATCAGAAACTAGCAACGCCTTCATTGTTCAGGTTCGTGGGTGGGGTGGCGGGAAGGCGGAGGGAGGGGGTAAAGTATTAAGATTGCCAATAATGTATTCATGTGGTAGGAAGTTCCATTTTTAAATGTAGAACCTTTCTTGAGACTATACTTCTTCAAAAGGTTGAGTGTGTGATTTCGTTTTCAATTTTCAGTCATTGAGGAACGAAATACTAAGCGGAGTGGCTCATTCCAAGGATGAAACTTTGTGGAATCTTTCGTCCGCCATCCAGGAATTAGGTCTTTCTGTTTTCACATCCAGAAATTTACACTATGTTTGGAAGGCTAATGGCGAACATGGCAAAAGGACATGTCTTGGACGGGGGAAGTATGGCCTTACGGAACTGATGAAATGACTGATCCTTCAAGGGCAGACCAGTTTGTTGCTGTGAAAGTTATAAATTGCGATTAATTGTCCAGAACACACAAGGGATCAACAAAATATGCAAAATATGCAATTGATGATATCATGAGTGATCTTCAAAGGTGTAGAGAGCTCAATTCTAATCCAAGGAGCTCTGCTCTTCATTACTACTAATTCTACTCATTTTCCTCATTCATACAATGTACATGTCAGTTAACCATTAACTCATCCTTAAAGTTACATTATTTTATTCTTATATGTTACTCTTTTTAACTCTTATTTTACTTTACCCTTATCTGGTTATCCTCAACAGGATTTTATTGCTGAGGTTAAAGCCCTGCAGGTTAAAGCCCTGTAGTGATGGATTCCCAAGATTACTTGGAGTAAGGTCACATGTTAAAAGTTTTCAGGTCAAACGAGGCCAGATTTCCGACTGAGAATGGCCCCTGCAAGACAAATTATCCGCTGCATAGGGCCTGTCAGACGCCCCCAAGACAGACGCCCCCAACAGTGGCCCTATGCCCACTAAGTTAGCATTGAAACCTTTATACCAGTTCCACTACAAATTTACTCTGTGCGGTAAAGTATGGAGACTTTAGGCTTTTATGTAAGCCCAGCTGAAAAACATTCATTCTTAGCTTGATTTCACTGATTTTCATGATTAAAGGTATTATTTGTTTGAAAAACAATGATGGAGTTAATGTTGCAATGGATCAGGAGAAACAGAAAGGGAGAGGGGGCGTAAAACAGCATACCAAGCTACAAATGATTAAAATTATAGTCTGAGGGAGGATATCCTAGGATCCTGGTGTTTTAGGGGATCTAGTGTCCAAGGGTCTCTTAGTGTCCTAGAAGCCGGTGTCTCAAGTGTGGGGCCTCGGTGCCCTAGGACCGACAACA